>MU968402.1:483-287111 GCA_034641835.2 Pinus albicaulis | reverse complement strand
TCAGATGGATGTGAAAACTTTGTTTCTCAATGGAGTTATTGAGGAATAAGTGTACATAGAGGATCCATAAGGTTTCGAGATATTTGATAGTGAGTCACATGCGTGTTGACTCAAGAGAGCACTGTATGGGCTGAAGCAAGCACCTCATGCTTGGTACACTCTGATAGATAGCTACTTCACTAAACTGGGCTTCACTAAAAGTGAAGTTGATGCAAACCTGTACTAGATTGTGGTTGAGGGTAAGCTATTGATTATTTTTCTTTATATTGATGATCTAATTTGGACTGGTGATGAGCAGCTGATACACTCATGCAAGGAGGATCTTGCAAGGGAGTTCAAAATGAATGACATGGGACTCCTTTATTATTTCCTTGGTTTGGAAATATGGCAGTGGGATGGTGAACTTTTTGTTTCTCAAGACAAGTACACCAAAGAGATACTGGGAAAGTTTCACATGGAAAGTTGTAAACCGATGAACACTCCTCTTCCAATA
This sequence comes from Pinus albicaulis, assembly GCA_034641835.2. NCBI lineage: Eukaryota > Viridiplantae > Streptophyta > Pinopsida > Pinales > Pinaceae > Pinus > Pinus albicaulis. The sequence continues at coordinate 286,618 of MU968402.1, read as the reverse complement.
AATTGGAGGAAAGAGGATGCTACTCATGGAGAGGTAGTGGATGCTACTGTTTATAGGAATTTAGTTGGTTCACTGATGTATCTAGTGAACACCATACCATAGATTTGCTATACAGTTAACCAACTGAGTCAAGCTATGGTCAAGCTTACCAAGCTATTTTGGAAGGCGGGGAAGCATGTCTTAAGATACCTGAGGGGCACGTCATAGTTTGGATTATGGTATAGACGGACAGAGGGAGAAAAGTTTCAAGGCTTCATGGATGCATATTGGGCAGACATTCCATCAGACAGAAAGAGCACATCAGGAGGGATCTTCAGCATAGGATCGACAACTATTTCTTGGTGCAGCAGGAAGCAGCGATATGTGGCACTCATTTCAGCAGAAGTAGAGTACATGGCAGCGAGTCAAGCTGCATGTGAGTCTACCTCGATGAGAAATATATTGGTTGGTTTGTTTGGTTCTCATATGGATCCGAAAGTGATACATTGTGATAATCAGAGTTTCATTCAACTCTCGATTAATCTTATGTTTCATGATAGGTCCAAGCACATAGATATCTGGTACTACCATCTTAGATATTGTGTGTATAGGAGGATAATGTTACTTCAGTACATTCCCATGGAAGATCACGATGCATATATTCTGACGAAGGCGCTCACTAGGAGAAAATTCGAATACCATAGAGGCAAGATTAGGATGAAGGATAATCCCTTTCTTATTGAGAGGGAGTGTTGAAGTTCAACAATAAATTTTAGCACCCATGCTAGGGTGGGATTAGGAGATCCAAGAAGCACCTACACTAGTGTGGGACCACATGTCTTAGCAACACCTACACTAGTGTGGGCTAAATTTGGTGCATGTCTATTTTAGCTATCCCTTAATTGAGATGGACAATAAAATGTAATCTAATCTCAAAATAATTTGTAATAGCTAACTAGGTGTGATAAACTCAGTTAACTCATGAATTTCGAGTTGAGGGTAGTTGCTAAGGCATGTAGAGTAATTATAGTTGTAACAGAGTTCGAAGTGCAGTGGTGCATTAGTTAATGCAGGTTGTACTCAATTTAACTCAGTTAAGTGAGTTAAACTCAGTTGTGCTAGTCTTAATTGTTTGATACACTAGTGAGAGACCAAGTGAATTAAATATTATTTAATTCACAATCAATGATATCACATGCAACTGAGGATTTACTATTATTAGCTGCATGCATGTCAGTTCCAGTGGAGACCCAGTTGAGATCTAGGTGAAAGGGAAGTTGACTATCAGTTGTAGGATTATTGGGTTGCACCCATGCAACCAAACACCCATTTGGATTTCCCATGATCCTTGCGCAATTTAGGAAGGCCAAAAAATCCTATGGAATAGGGATTGCATTCCACACAAATTGCGCAAGAAAGGTTGGCTGTCTGGAGGAAGTAAATTGGCTAAGTATTGGTTAGTTTTATCTGAGACAGTGTGAGACAGTTAGCTGAGTACAGGAGGGCTCTTGTGAGAAGAGTTGTATGTAATTTTTTCAGGTATCCATGTTGAATATACAATAGAATATAGTGGGGTTTTGAGTAGTAATATTTCCTTGGGAAATTATCCGTGTTGTGGTTTGATTGATTATTCTTTGCTTCATGTGATTGGAAATTTTGTTTTTAATTCCGAAATTGATTTGTAGAAGTGATTAAGTATTTAACTTTAGTACATTTCTAGATCGGATTCAATCCATGATATACATGTGTGTTGTATAATTTATACATGCACAAAGAGACAAGAACATTTTACCATGGGAAAACCCACTCAGGGGGAGGAACCCAACCAAAATTTTCCTTAGATAATCAATGAAACAAGAGATACATCAAAGTAAAACTAACCAACAATATGACATCCACAAGATACCCAATATTCCAAGTCAAAACTTCACCAAATCACTTTAAGATTAATTTTCACAAGCTCACACTAGGTCTGCGCTAGGGCCGAATTTTGGCTTCTCCTTTGCCTCAAATTTTCAGATCTACACCAAAAAAAATTTAGATCTTCAATCACACATGTGAAGGTATCAAAAAGATATATATCATACATGCTAAGTGTCTTTTAGGGCTCAGCTTATCCTTCTTCTTTCACTTGTCCTTCTACGTTATATAAAATAAAAAATACTTGATAAGAGGAGATTGTTGCATCATAAATTTCAAGGATTTGTTTCTCCATGATATAGCGTCTGATTAGATCACTAGATATATAGAGATAATACTAATGAGAAAAAAAATGGATCTTAATATCGTGTGATCATACAAGAAGCATGCAATCGATTTTATATTAGATCTAAGACTTTTGTGATCCATAATTTAGATAAATTGCTTTTGGATTAATCACATCATTAGAATTTGGTTGATGTTTCAAACCAGCTAATGTGGTTCATCCTCAGGACAAGGTACTAATGATGTGATTAATCCGAAAGAAATTTAACCAATTTTATATTATGAGGAAGAGAAATGGCACCTTGCCTCCTCGCAGGTTGGGGAAGGATCTTAAATTCATAACAGAATCCTCGCGTTCTACACAAGCGATATTATTCATCTGCACTCAATCTCAACACTAACACGCAACCACAAACACTCAAGGATGACAAGTGATATTCCTCAGAAGATCGCTATATCAAAAACAATATAAATTGATTACAAGATATGTTGAAAACATAATCATGTAAAGGAGGGAACATAAATCTTCATTCATCATACAAAATGATGCAGCACTTATACCTTCGCTTCCACGTTTTCTCTTCGAAATCCAGCAGAGTTTCCCTACTATATCAAAGAAATGAGTATGAATATAAACACACATATAATCAAGACCTCACAAGTTCTCTCTGGAAGAAAAATGGCAGCGTAGGATCAAGATCTCATCTCTCCAAAACTAACTGACCCTCTCAAGTAGTCCAGTATAAATAGGTAGTGTTATAGGTCAATTTGGGCATCATTCCCGATGACCTGGTTAGCTGGACATCATCTCTAGGACCAATGAATAGGGTCTATCATCCCCTATCATTTCAAGTTGCTACATGCCCTAAGACAAAGAACAAGACAAATCATACATGACATTCATCAAGCAAAGGTTTCCAAGATTTTAAGTATATAATATATCATATGAGAGCTCATCAACGCTGCCTCTAAAGGGACTTAGTGCATTGAATATGTAGGTAGCCCCATGCAAGGCTGCTCTGCAAAAAAGTTCACGACATTCACAGGTACATTGGTCACATTGGGAGTGAAATTCTCATTGTTCTTGAATCTCCAGTTGGCCAGTGCCTTCTAGAAGAGTTCACATGTGTCAGGCTTTGAATCCACATGTCCATTTGAAATCTACAAGATTGGGGACATGTATTGCCTATTATTGGAAAGTCATTGATTGTAAAATTACCTTGAGCTCCTCTATAAATTGAGCATAGATCTTAGTGCTTGGTAAGGAAGAATTTGAGTAGAGAAATGTTGGTGGAATTTCAATTGAGAAGGAGATTTGTGTAACAGCTACTGGAGAGATTTATACTGTGATGAGGTTGGGATGTTGCTGGAAATGGTCACTTCAAATCAGTCACTAGGTTGTAACCTCTCCTTCTATCATTAATAAAGAGTACAACTTACTTTTCACTATATGCATTTTTATTGGCTTTGATTTTCCATATTGCAAGATCTTAGTTGATGTATATGGTTTATGCTTTACTGTTTTAGCAAACTAGCTTGAATAGACATCTGTATTATTGCTATCTTATGTTGTTTAGTGTTCATTCTTGCAAGAAATATTTTGCACAATTGGTTGGAATTTGAAGCTACAACGGAAGTGACAGAAGGAATAATTTGGAAGTGCTTGGATTCTAAGTAAGCCTCTAATCCATTCTGTGTGTCTTTTCTTAATTAGGAAAAGTAGTCATGTAGACTTTAAACTATTGTTCTAGATTAGCACCTATCTAGGGAAGCGTGTTTTATCCGTAATTCACAAATTTGTCCAACAAATTGGCGACTTCGTTGGGGATAATTTCTCTTTATTCTAGGTGTTTTAGCCTCTGATTTTCTCTGTTTATTCACCAAGTAGTTTTTATTCACAAAGATTAAACTTTTTGAAATCCAAATTTGCAAAAGAAGTGTGTTAAACAACTGTGTTTTTCCTTATACACTATGCCCAACGCACTCTTGGACAGGACACAGTGCTTTTCATAGCATTGTCTCCCTTTCAGGCTTACGTTTCAAAGCACTGTCTCTCCTTAGAGACTGTGTTGCCTCCTGAAACCATCCGGATTCCTTTGAATTTGTCTTTGTAATTTGATTCAGTTTGTTTTCTGCTGTGTTTTAAAAATTTTGATCCTCATATTAACCAGTGAATCTATCTAACTCTTCCTCCTTTGAAAGAAAATTTGTTCAATGTTTGTTTAAAGCGTTTTTCTTTATCATTGATGAATTGATTTCAAAGTATTTTCATTGTCGCATTAGATCCATTTTGTTTTGAAAAGGGAAATTGTCATAAATTCTTCGTTTCCTGATAGGATAAATTGTTGTTTAATTCCTCATTTTTCTTTCAAAAGAGAAATTGTTGTTTGTATTCTTCATTTCTTGAAAGTAAAAGGCATTTGTTTTTGTCGATTTAGTGCACTTAGTTTCTTTTCTACATTCATAACATTAAAGGAACTGAAAAGAAAAACTTGCATTTTCATGTAGTGTTTTGTGTGATTTGAAAAAGGAACAATTAGGAAATCTACATTTAATTTGTGTTCATTGATTTGTTTGCTCGCAAATTGTTTGCTCTTTCCCTCTAGTAGCTAGGATTTTCATTGAAAAAACTAAAAGTGAAAGATTGCTTATTATTCTTATTTTGCATTTTAGGAATTTCCAATACATCATCGCGGTGAACCTTTGAAAGGAAAATTGTTAAACAAGATCAACATAAAGTTTATCCCAATTTACCTAACAAAGCATTGGAACCATAACGATAACATTTAGAAGTTCTAGGCTAGAGATGTGTTCCGACATCATAAAACATAGCAGCTTTCATTAACTTGTCTGTGATACATTCCGAGTGTGATACCTCACTCCGCATATGTAAGTATATCGTATCTCGTCCACATACTTTCGGGTATATCGGACGGTGTTACAGTACGATAAGTATAAAGGGGTTCTCTCACTATACAGTTTTGCATCAGAAAACGCTAATACAGACTTGGGCCTCCACGTACCTTAGAGTATATTTTGGAGGACAAATTTTAGGTGCTATCCATCCATAATGAACCGAGTCGTCTGCCTTGTAAATTGTGATACAACGAACACAACATTTGGGGAGATTGCCTGCCCGTAATTCTTGGTTCTGTAGAAATTATATGCACTACGCATGCATGTCCAAGATTTTCCTGATCACACACTATTTTAACTTCATGAATAATACAGAATCTATTCCACCATTGATCATCACATGCGGAAATTAAATCAATTGCAATGCACACATGAAACCATAAAAATTCACACACATTAACACAGTTGTTTTAACGGGAAAGCCTGAAGCTAAAAACCCCAACTATCTGTATATAATATATGTCATATAGATCATGTAACAATCCTCATACAAATATTATCAAAAGCTCTCAGTACAAAACAATCGCTACACACTAATTAGGCTTGATCTTGCAAATCCATGCATCGATATCTGCCACCTGCTAGCCTGCCTCTACTGCGCAATCCATGCTGAAGAATGGATTTGAATGAACTCGAATCCACCCTATATTGACTGTGCAATCCTCATTGGCATCTCCAATAAATGTGTGGTGCAAACAATGCAACACTATAGTCACAATTGATAGTCACACTTGCTCTTTCACCTACCTCTCCACTAGTCTCCACTGAAACTTCCATGCACTGTAGTTAACTAATGTATTTTTCAGTTGATTAATGAGTTATTATTTAGTGAATTAATTAACTAATTAATTCACACCACTCTCACTAGTGTATCAATCAGTTAGACTAGATACAACTAGCTCAGCTGAGTCTAACTGAGTTAGCGAATCGACTACACTGACTACTTCTATAACTTCTACCAAACTTTCTATCACATGAGTTATGGCTAAGGAAGTCCTCCATGCAATAGCTCTAGTAGACCCTTAGTAATAGCGTAATTCCTTCTGTCAGCTGTTGTGCCACATCTGTGCACTGAACTGAAGTGCTCCAAGAGAATAAGTTGTTGTTTAGAGTCTGATTATTATTAAGAGCTAATAATAATCGACATGCATCTATTTTTAGATCAACGCTCTATAAATAGACTTCACCCAATATTCTAAAAATAGAATTTCATCTATTTTTCACATTTGACCAACCATCTACAAATAGCATCCTGCAACTTATAGAATATGCTCACCATGTATAAAAATAGACATACACCTAAAAATAGCCTGTGTGGGCCCCACCTAGTTTAGGTGATTATTTTCCAACTAGGATCAAGGATGATGTTTCAGGATGCCTCCTTCACTATTTCTTGTTGCAATATTCAACACTCCCTCTCAACAAGAAAGGACTGTCTTTGCATGCGACATGCAACTCCATGCATTCGCCCTGCAACCTTTGCAAGCGCCATGCAACTCCATGCATCTGCTCTGCAACTCTTCCGAAACTGAAAGGCTCCAAACAACTCAATCAGTCTTAATGCATCTATCATCAAAGTCTTTGACTTCTGCTAGTACCAACTGCACATGTCTTCAGGAACCACTGCGTTGTTGAACTTTGCACCCATGCACTTTGCACTTGCTGTCAACTCTGAACCGCGCTCCAGTATCCAACATTGCTCACAGCACGGTCACTGTGACTAATCCAATTGATCATCTGGCCCCCATCACCAGCAGGCTCCTCGCGCCGGGTTCAATTCATGAGATCCACACCATCTCCATGAATCATGCCGAGAAATCTCCTCTTGGTATTACTCATGCATGTTGCCCCACCTCTCACCTGGTGGTATAGCTGCATGCACTCCCTCTTCCCATTTGGCACAAAATTTATCTGCATAAGTGGTTGCTCCCACTCCATGATCCTCATCTTGTGGCTGCTCCACATCCCGAGGTTCACTCTTACTTGCATGCAAATACAGCTCCCTCTCAAGCTTCAATTTCATGTCTTTCTTGCACTTCCGAATAGTAGGAAGCTCCGTAGAAATCCCATCTACTTAAAGTTTGTAGAGATTCTTCGCTTTAATTCCAACCTTCTTGACTTGTCACTGTTATTTTTTGTCTGCGAAGGAAAGAAAACTTTTCTTCACAGGAACAACATCATACCCTTGTGAAAATTATGTACAATATGGACATGCATGTCCAAGATTCTCTGATCACACACTGTTGACTTCATACTGTCTAGGAATCTATTCCACGGCTGATCATCACGTAAAATTAAATCAAGGATTACAATGCACCATGAAACTATAAAGTGCACACATGTAGGTGTTTTAACGGAAAACACCGAAGCTAAAAACCAAAATGTATTATATAACCTTGGAGATCATATGAAAATCTCATACAAACATACAAAGCTTGTCACAAGCTCTCGGTATAGTACAACCGTCCATACACACATACATGCCTAATATTGCAAATCCATGCACCGATCTTTGCCACCTGCTAGCCTGCCTCCACTACGCAATCTCTGCTGAAGAATAGCTCTGAATGAATTTGAATTACTCCATCCTTGACTGCGCAATCCTCATTGGCATCTCCACTGAGTGTGTGATGCAATCAATGCATCACTATAGTCACAACAAATAGTCTATCTTGCCCTTTCACCTATCTCTCCACTAGTCTCCATTGAAACTTCCATGCATTGTATTTAACTGATGTATTATTCAGTTGATTAATGAGTTATTATTTGTGAATTAATTAACTAATTAATTCACTCCACTCTCACTAGTGTATCATTCAGTTAGACTAGATACAACTAGCTCAACTGAGTCTAACTGAGTTAAAATGAATACAACTCCATGAACTACTCTTCCAACTCTGTCATAACTTTTCCACTTCAGTTCTAACTGAGTCCTCCATGCATGAACTCCAGTAAAAACCCTTAGGAATTGCATAATTCCTTCAGCCCACTGATTTTACAAATCTGTTCACTGAAATAAAGTGCTCCAAGAGAATAAGTTGTTGTTTATTGTCTGATTATTATTAAGAGCTAATAATAATCGATATGCATCTATTTTTAGTTCAGCGATCTATAAATAGACTTCGCCCAATCTTCTAAAAATAGAATCTCATCTATTTTTCACATTTGACCAAATATTCACAAATAGCATCCTACTACATATAGAATATTCTCACCATGTCTAAAAATATACATACACCTAAAAATAGCCTATGTGGGCCCCACCTAGTTTAGGTGATTATTTTACAACTAGGATCAAGGATGATGTTTCAGGATGCCTCCTTCACTGTTTCTTTTCAATCTTCAACAATCCCTCTCAATAAGAAAGGAATGTATTTGCATGAAAAATGCAACTCCATGCATTCGCCTTGCAACCTTTGCAAGCGCCCTGCAACTCCATGCATCTGCTCTACAACTCTTGCTGCAACACTTCTGAAACTGAATAGCCTCCAAACAACTCAATCAGTCTAATACATCTATCATCAGAGTCCTCGACTTCTTCTTAGCTACTGCACATGTCTTCAGGAACCACTGCGTTGTTGAACTCTGTACCCATGCACTCTGCACTTGTTGTCAACTCTGAACCGCGCTCCAGTATCCGACACTGTCACTTTGATCTGCCTGTATCAATCCAACTGATCATGCTACTGCTGCTCTGTGGGCACCTCGTAGCCAGGTTCAATTCATGATATCTACACCATCTCAATGAATCATGCCCAGAAATATCTTCTTGGGATTACTCATGCATGCCGCCCCACCTCTCACCTGGTGGTATAGGCGCATGCACTCCCTCTGCCCATTTGGCATGAAATTTCTTTGCATGAGTGGTTTCTCCCACTCCATGATCCTCATATTTTGGCTGCTCCACATCCTGAGGTTCACTCTTACCTGCATGCAAATACAGCTCCCTCTCAAGCTTCAATTTCATGTCTTTCTTGCACTTCCCAACAGTAGGAAGTTCCATAGAAATCCCATCTACTTCAAATCTATAAATATTCTTCTACATCTCCAGTTGTGGCTACTCCACAACCTTCTGAGACTACTTCTCACGCTGCATGTTGAGAGGCTCCCTCTAAACCACCAAGTCACTAACCTCTGCTTTGCTCATCAAAGCTTTTCATGCATCTTGTACCTCAGTGCATGTAGATTCTTGGCTTGCACATATTGCAATTGTCCCGTCATCGCAAAATTTTCTAACAAAAGTGTTGATTTTAAATCGACGATATCTCCCTCATCCGAGCTCCGATTCGACCAATTTTTTTCTTCAATTTGGGTATTTTTTCGCAAGGAATATAAATATTCTATTTTTTCTGAAAATATTTCACCAAAAATTCAGATATTCTCTGCAAACTCGCGCACCCAAAAATTCATGCTCTCATTCCATGTAGAAAATCTATAACACAGCTCTGATACCATGTAGAAATTATATGCAATATGCATGCATATGTCCAAGATTCTCCTGATCACACACTATTTGACTTCATGCACAATACAGAATCTATTCCACCATTTATCATCACATGCGGAAATTAAATCAATTACAATGCACACATGAAACCATAAAAATTCACACACATTAACACAGTGTTTTAACGGGAAATCCTGAAGCTTAAAACCCCAACTATATATTATGTAACATGGAGATCATATGACAATCACATACAAACATACAAAGCTTATCACAAGCTCTCAGTACAGTACAACCTTCATACACTATACATGCCTAATCTTGCAAATCCATGCACCGATCTTTGCCACTTGCTAGTCTACCTCCACTGCACAATCCAAGCTAATTACAAAGACCAATTCGATGTAATCCCACTCTCATTGACTACGTTATTATCATTGGAAACTCCAATGTATATTTAGATGCAATTCATGCATCACTATAGTCACAACAGATAGTCTATCTTTCCCTTTCACCTATCTCTGCATTGGTTTCCACTGAAATTGCCATGCACTGTAGTTAACTGATGTATTCTTCAGTTGATTAATGAGTTATTATTTGTGAATTAATTAACTAATTAATTCACTCCACTCTCACTAGTGTATCATTCAGTTAGACAAGATACAACTAGCTCAATTGAGTCTAACTGATTTAAACTGAATACAACTCCTTGAACTACTCTTCCAACTCTGTCATAAATTTTCCACTTTAGTTCTAACTGAGTCCTCCATGCATGAACTCCAGTAAACCCTTAGGAATTGCGTAATTCCTTTAGCCCACTGATTTTACAAATCTTTTCACTGAAATAAAGTGCTCCAAGAGAATAAGTTGTTGTTTATTGTCTGATTATTATTAAGAGCTAATAATAATCGACATGCATCTATTTTTAGATCAGCGATCTATAAATAGACTTCGCCCAATATTCTAAAAATAGAATCTCATATATTTTTCACATTTGACCAACCATTAAAAAATAGCATCTTGCTACATATATAATATGCTCACCATGTCTAAAAATAGACATACACCTAAAAATAGCCTGTGTGGGCCCCACCTAGTTTAGGTGATTATTTTTCAACTAGGATCAAGGATGATGTTTCAGGATGACTCCTTCACTGTTTCTTGTTGAAATCTTCAACAACCCTTTATCCTCTAATGTTGCAACTGAGATTAAATTCTTCTTTAAACCTGGAACATGCACTACATCTTGTAAAAGAATGAGTTTACCCGACTCCCTCTGAAAGGTAATGGTACCAATGCCAGTTGCATTGTATCGTCCATTGTCGCCCAAATCAACATGCAACTGGAGATATTTCTCCACCAAGTCACTGAAAAGGTTCACATCTCCCATCATGTGAAAGGAAGCACCACTATCAAAGTACCACCCCAATCCCAATGCACTAGACACCATGCATGCGAGCAATGAGAAGTCCAGCTCAAATTGCGAGGCAAGAGCCTCACCAGATGCAACTCCAGCAGCCTGCTTGTTCTTCTTCTTCTATGGACAATGTGTGGCTAAATGCCTATGTTCGTGACATTGAAAACACTTCACTTTGTACATGTCATGCTCTTTGCCATCCGCACCGGATTGAGAAGGATTTTTCTTCCCCTTACCTTTCCTTGCTTTAGAAACCAAATCGCAATCCTCTTCATCATCATTCTTTGATGAAGAGCCATCCCTGGTACTCCACCTTATCTCGTCCTACACAAGATCCGACCAAAGTCACTCCCATCCTGGCAGTTTCTCCTGACCATTGACAGAGTCCTCGTAGCTATGCCAACTCTTCGAAAGCCCAAGGAGAGCCAAGCTCACCAAGTCTTCTTCATCCACACTAACTCCTCCACTCCCAAGCTCATCCCTATAGAGGAAAAACTTTGTCAAGTATACCAGAATAGTGTCATTCTTCTCCATTTTTATTTTCCTGAGCTTGTCTTTAAGTGCCAACTTCCTCTAATCACTTCTGATTTGGAACAATTCTGTCAAAGCCTTCCACATCAAGAATGGAGTGGCTTTACCGTGAAGGCTAGACACAATGTGATCCTTCACACCTTCCAACAGAATCCTTCGACACCTTGCTACCTTATTTTGCCATGCATCAAGTGCAGCTGCATCGCTAGAACCCGATTTAGGAATATCAGCATCTATGAACTCCTTCAACCCATTATCCTCCAGCACCGCCTCCATCCTGTCCTTCCATGAAATATAATTTGAGCTCCCATCAAGGGCATACTCCAATCAAAATCCGTTGAAAGACATTTCAATGAATGCTCAACTTCGACACCAAGAAAACACTGCAGCAAATTCGAATTCCACCAGCAAAAAACTAAACCGCTTCAATAATTACAATCTGATCCAATGATCAACTGCTCTGATACCATGTAGAAATTATATGCACTATGCATGCATATGTAAAATATTCTCCTGATCACACAATATTTTAACTTCATGCACAATACCGAATATATTCCACCATTGATCATCACATGCGGAAATTAAATCAATTGCAATGCTCACATGAAACAATAAAAATTCACACACATTAACACAGTTGTTTTAACGGGAAAGCTTGAAGCTGAAAACCCCAACTATCTATATATAATATATGTCATAGAGATCATGTAACAATCCTCATATAAAGCTTATCACAAGCTCTCAGTACAATCCAATCGCTACACACTAATCAGGCCTGATCTTGTAAATCCATGCACTGTTCTCTGCCACCTGCTAGCCTGCCTCTACTGCGCAATCCATGCTGAAGAATGGATCTGAATGAAATCGAATCCACCCTATATTGACTGCACAATCCTCATTGGCATCTCCAATGAATGTGTGGTGCAAACAATGCAACACTATAGTCACAACTGATAGTTACACTTGCTCTTTCACCTACCTCTCCACTGGTCTCCACTGAAACTGCCATGCACTGTAGTTAACTGGTGTATTTTTTAGTTGATTAATGAGTTATTATTTAGTGAATTAATTAGCTAATTAATTCACACCACTCTCACTAGTGTATCAATAAGTTAGACTAGATACAACTAGCTCAACTGAGTCTAACTGAGTTAAACTGAATACAACTCCATCAACTACTTCTATAACTCCACCAAACTCTGTCACATGAGTTCTAACTGAAGTCCTCCATGCAATAGCTCCAGTAAACCCTCAGGAATAGTGTAATTCCTTATGTCATCTATTGTGCCACATCTGTGCACTTAACTGAAGTGCTCCAAGAGAATAAGTTGTTGTTTAGAGTCTGATTATTATTAAGAACTAATAATAATCGACATGCATCTATTTTTAGATCAGCGCTCTATAAATAGACTTCGCCCAATATTCTAAAAATATAATCTCATCTATTTTTCACATTTGACCAACCATATACAAATAGCCTCCTGCTACATATAGAATATGCTCACCATGTCTAAAAATAGACATACACCTAAAAATAGCTTGTGTGGGCCCCACCTAGTTTAGGTGATTATTTTCCAACTAGGATCAAGGATGATGTTTCAGGATGCCACCTTCACTTTTTCTTGTTGCAATCTTCAACAGGTTCACCAGGAGGTATTCTGCAGTTCACAGTTTCTTGGTAAACCTTTTGCCTAGTATTACCCTTTTATTTTGTTTATTTGTTTTTGGTTAAAATAAATCAGTAATCGTGGAAGAACAAAATACTTTCCCCCGTCGTTCACGTAGATTAGATTTAAAACCACCTTTACCACCAGAAGTTACTTCTGGTAGGCGAAGGCGATCACGATCTACCAAATCAAGTACAATCTATACCTCTGGTGAAACATCATCTTCCAACAAAGTAGAGTTAGCTCAAATTGTTTCTACACATCCCGATTTGTCTACTGTTGTCGAAACAGAGTCTTCACAGCTACTCGTGGACACGATCCATCCAATTAGTGAGACCATACCTCTTGGAACTGATGTTTTTCAACCACAAATTGATCCAGATCCTATCTCTTCTTTGCTAGAATATCTGAGTCTCGAAGTCGAATAACCGAAAGTTGTTCCTACCTTGGTCATCCCACAAATTTCTGTAGCCATTGAAACTCCTATATCACATGTTCAACCACCTAAAATATACTTTGGGCCTGATGGTGAAATAATTCCACCTGGTTTAATAGCGATTGAAGAAATCCCACAAGACGAGACACCTTTAACTCCAACCCATTTTGGGGAGGACCTTTACCTGTACGAGTCTTTTCCTCAATCATTCCCATCTGATTTTATTGATCCTATTCCCATTAAAACTCATGTTGATCTTAAAGGGTATACATTTGGTCAAGAAACCATGCCTGAACCAACATCTTCGGTTGGGACAACTGTTCCAATTACGTCAGCTCCTGCCCTCGCTACTCCGTCGATGTTTACTTCACCAGAGTCATATTTTCATGGAGGCCCTATGGTCCCATCAGGTTATAAATCATTATCTAGAATTTACTCTGGTGCATCTTCAAAACCATGGTCTTTACCAATGTCATAATCCAGTATTTTAACTGGTAATCCTATAGTTAGTACTAAATGGCTTGATTCTTTATACACATCATCAAGACAATATCAAGTCGGTCCTTCTGGGTCTATTCCTTTAAGTACCATATCAACTGGACTCCCAGCGTTTGGAGAACAATATTATCCATCTTATTATCCTCCTCATGCTGGGGGGAAACCTTTGGTCACCCAATATGACAATACTCCGTCACTTTTTGGTCAACCTAATGTTGAAATGAATGTTTGTCAATGGTAGCCCACTCTTCCTATCCAACCACAAACGGTTGTACACTTGTATCAACCAGTTCAACCTGTTAAATCCACCTCATTACCACTTGTTAATACATCTTTACCCCTATTATAGAATCAAAATGTTTTACACCAACCTTATCAAGAGGGTCCTTCAACTCAATACAATCTATTAGCCACCTATAAAATTTTGTCATATCAAGTGGTGGCTAAATAATTTTGGATAGCCTTCAAGAAACAGTTTTGTTGCCAAAATTGTTGATGCTTAAAGTATTCTAAAGATATTCTATCCTTTGGTTAATCATCACTATTGTTCCCCTTTTTGAACTTAGAAATTCTGTTGTTTTTCCATGAAGAAAAGACAGCTGCAAAATCCCATTTTTCCCCTCCTTAATTCAAAACTAACCTTCATTTTACCCCTTTATTCCCCCATGAAATTCCTCTATTTTTCATGATTTCCTTCTTCCCTTCATGGAAATCCATTTTATAAGGTTTAAAACTCACTTTTGAACCTTGCAAAAACCCCCAAATCCATCAAAAAACATTGAAAAAATTCATAAAAAATAAGTTTTTGAGCTGCAGGCTTAAGCCCCCTTGGGCTAAGTCCTAAACCACTTTCCCACCATATGCGTTGGTGGTGGAACCAAGCACTTAGCCCATTAGGCGCTTATCGCATCAGAAAAATTGGAGCGTGCAAGTCTATTTGCCATGTTAAAACCTCTGATGCGATTAAGCCCTTTGTTTATAACCCCCAATCATATTATTATTTCATATAACCCATGGGCCCGCATCTAGTGCTTAAAAAGTTGTAATAAACCATCTCCAATGCATTTTTTCCTTTGTAAAGTCAAAAACCCACTTTTCCTATGTTTTGGTTTAAAACCCGCAGAAAAATGTTTTTTAAAAAGAAAATGGGTAGATTGAAAAGCCCCGCATCATTTTTCCAGTGCGATTGAGCCCCGCTGTATAAACTTCCACCCCTCTCTATATAAACCGACGCTCAGGACCAAGAGTTAAATTCTCGAGGTGCTAATCACATCGGAGAATTAAAATGGGTAGATTGAAAAGCCCAAAGGCCCGATCTGAAGTTCCGATGCGATTGGCCCTTATATATATAAGCCCTGGGCCTATCGCATTTCATATAAACTAGGCCCCGCAACCAGGTGCCATTTCATATATAAAGACCCGCCTCCGAAACCAAAACCTTATTGTTTCATTAATTTTTTGGGTTTTTCATAAGTATTAAAGGGTTTCCGCTGGTGCATTTTTTGGAACCATATCTGCCATTGATCTTAAGTCGATCAAACGGCCCGCGCAAAATCGCATCGCAACTTTTCATCGGGCGCATTTGTTCCCCACCCCGATTGGTCACCTTCCAATTCATCCTCCACCGTCGATCTGATCTGCAAATCGACGGTCAGTGCTCAATCACATCGGCACCATACAATTTCTTCCCCCTGCGATTGCATGCCTCCGATTGCATCTGGACCGTCCTTGTGTCCAGATCGGACGATCTAGAATGCAGCCCTCCACTTTGGTTAAAAACATACGGCCCCGCTCTATAATGTTTTCCAAACAATCTTAGCCATTGATCTCTGCAGATAAATGATCCATATTTACCCCTCTCTCTGCCTATGTATTAATTCGTTTATACCCCAGATCAAATCTTAACTGTTGATCTGTTCCATCTAACGATTCTTATTAATCCTGACAAGCTTGCCTCCTGTGGGTCTTGTCTTCCTCAGTTTCTGATCCCAGCCATTCATCCTTGATCCAATGGCCCAGATTGAAACCGCCCATCTCCCTTTCACTCGTGCATCTTTCTTATATCATGCTCGCTCCCCCACCGTTAGATTTGAGGCCCCAGATCTAACGGTCGACATTCTAAATCGCATAACTTTAAGCACGAGGGTTAATTTCCCGAGGGCTGCGCGATATAAGTGGTTTCAAGAAGCCATGTGTCAGGTGGGAATGCATATCATGTTCAAAAATGCAAAATCACCTCCCCACCTTTTCACTACGCGAAACCCATGGTTTTCATCCCCAAAACCACTTTCCCTCTTTTCCATTGTGTTTCATCGCGCATGCCTCCCACCATTGTTCTCTGCAAATCAATGGCTCAGATCTAATATGGCCTTACACTATCACCCTCCACCTCATCCAAAGGGTTTTTAACGCACAATCTTCGATGTTGATCTCATGGGCCGATCTCATCTGACGGCCCATGATCATCCCAAAACCCCAATTTCAATTTTTGCGCATTTTACCTCCGCCAAAGGAAATTTCGCCTATTTCCTTTGTTTTTCTTCCAAATTTCCATAATGTGACCATTTGCATTATGTTTTCTCTTGATTAATCCTGACCATCGATCTCTGCAAATTGACGGATCTGACTTATTTCTTCCCACTGCTCTCCTTTTGACCACTGTGCACAGATCTCCACCGTTGGATGCTGTCATCCAATGACCATGCTCCCACCCGAAACCTCCTAAGAATTTTTTACCAAATATGCATGATTTCTTAATCATTTTTGTATTGTGCAAGATTTAAAGGGCTTTCAAATGTTTTAAAAATAAAATGAAAGTTGAGGATGACAATCCTCCAGACTTTAATCCATAAAAAAGGAAAGCCATATACAGGGTTCAATTTCACGTTTCATCAATGACTCATGGGCATTGATGCCATGTGGACCTCGTACATACCTGCACATCAACAAGACACAAATAATTAAATAAAATCAAAGAGTATTAGTGTCGAAGACCCACACACAGTAGAAATGAAGGATTAAACATTGATTATACAGTTCAATGGATTACGGCTAAAATCGATTATCAAAAGCCTTATCCATTGAATTAAACACATTTAAAGGCAAATCAAGGATATTTATCAGTCAGAGAGAGCCTCCACTACCACATCAGAGGCAAATTGATTCCTCTCAGCTACCATATTGCCACCTGTGGCTTCACCGCATTCAAACAAAGGCCGAATAAATGACTAGAACAGAGAATATATGTCCCTTACAACTGAATAGTTATTTCGAAATCAAATAAGCTAATATAAACTATCAGCAGATTTATTGCAAAAGATGATACAAAAGCCTTAAAGTCAACATAAGCATCCAGCAAGCTTAATTACTTAATGCAAACCAATTAATACAGGAAAATATCTGTAAATTTCTCCCTTGAGCCCCTCAAAGGCCAAGAAGCATTAACTGTATTAATTGAACTCAGAAGATATTTTATCTCTTTTCGACCTCCTCATTCCTCTATAAAAACTTGTTGAGGAATCCATTGTAAACGTTGTTGGTTGGCTAGTTGATCACTAGTTGTAATATTGAAACTCTCTGAAATAATACATAGTCTGTTGAAGTTGAAGAAGAAATTGAAGTCTTGGAAGCCCTGATGATGTTGTTGCATGCTTTTTCCTGAGAAGGCTCTATCATTGGATCCATGAGCTTGGATGTTGGTGAAGTATTCAAAACTGTTTAATTTTTTCCCCTATTTTCATTTTGTTCCATAAATTATTACTACAGTAGGATGAAATTTTTAGGCTAAGAAATGACTCTTGGAAGCACCTTAGACCTGTTTATCTTTCATTGTTTTATGTTTTCTTCTGCTGAAGTATTTTAGAGTCTTTAATCTCTCTCTTTAGTCTTCATGCTTGTTTATTTCTCTAATAGTTCGAATAGTTGGTTTCAACATGATTTATGGTTTTCCCTGCTTGTCTGCTGCCACTTAAAGGCTATTATTGAAGTCTCCCTTTGAAGTATCTTTGTTTACAGTGAGTCAAGGAGGTCTGTTTTGATCATACCCCTTGTCCTTGCTTGAACAATTGGCTTAAAGGTATTTATAGTTATGATCATAGATGTATTTAGGTGTTCCCTCTTCTATGACCGTAATTATCAGTGAATATTTTATGTTTTCTAAGTCATTTGAAATAAAATATTTGAGGAAATAGGGTGTTCCCCGAATCTTAGATTTCATTTTAAAAGTTTTTTTGAAGTCATTATTTGCTTAAAGTGTGATTTGTAGAATTCATGGTTAGCACTGTCTATCAAATAGCTCTTTATTTTTCAAGTTGTGCTTTCAAATTCCCTTTGTTGAGAATTGAAATTCTCTTTCCAAATCATTGATGTCCATCTCATTCCAAAACCAAAGGATCCTATGGCCAAGTTAGATTTGCCCTTTGATATCCCATATCCATTGATAAGTTTGTCATGACCTCTTTTTGACTCCATTGCCCAATGAAGCTGACATTTCCCCTTTCTATCTATCTTTCCTAGTCCTTTTATGTTCTGCTATATCAATTCAACCAAACAAACAAGCAAACCCTTGCACTTAATAACTAGTCTAAAACTAATATTCAAAGCACACAAGTTAAACCTTTTCAAAAACAAATAATTTGAGAGATCCCTCTCTGAGAGCAAGAGGACTAGATCCTGTAACTCTAAAGATTGGTTCTGATGTTGCCTTGTCTTTTGATTTTCCAAACTATCAAAACACAGGACACCAACACAATCAAATTTTGGGTCCACAGACTCCAAATCCTTTGGTTAATTTACAACGACCTATATCGAGAATCATTTATTCACAAGCTGGTTTACCATTTTATGGGATGTCACAAATGCAACCTAGTTATACATATCAACCGAATCCAAGTTATTCTAATTTGGTTTATAATATTGGTAGATAGACCCCTTGGAAACCTCAGGCGCAAATGCCTCAAACTTCATTTCAACAAGTATCATATCCAGGTTTTGGTCAACAGAATCTTCAAGCGTTTGCTTTTCAAAACAACCCCTATCTGGGTTACCAGTAACTGACTCCTTATGCTAGTGCTCAAATGCCTGTTGCTCAAGAAATTCCATCTTACCTTGGCTATGCTCAACCTGACCTTAATAGACAGTTGCCTTTTGTTGCAACTTTAGAGTTACCAGATTTAAATCGGTTAACCAATGATCCAATCAACTATACTCCTTGGTGGCTGATGATACCCCACAAATTACCCTCAGATATTTCTAAGTTCAATGGAAACCATGGAGAATATTTGTCGACTCATGTCATGAATTATCATTTATGGTGTTCATATAACTCCTTGAATGATGATTCTATTTGACTACATCTTTTCCAGCGTACAGTCACAGGTCTGGCTGCAAAATGGTACATTGAGTTACCTAGAGCTTCTTTTGATAATTTTACTACCCTAGATACTGTCTTTTTGAATAATTTCCAATTACCTATCAGATATGAATTTGGAAAGGAAATATTGACCAATTTCAAACAGACTAATGCTACTCACATCTCTAATCATATTCATGAGTGGCGTCGTTGTCATAGAATGGTTAAGAAATTTGTTCTAAATCAGCTCCTTGATGAATGGTTCATTAAGTCCCTGTTACCATCTATAAATGAGGATGTGGCAAAGGGTGGCGTTGTCACAGAAGAGCAAGTTATCACTTGTGCCCAATATTTAGACTTGATTTACACTCAGTCTAGCATGCTCTATGAAAAAATTCCTAATGCGCTGAGATATAATTTTAATGTTCCTCCTCAATTAAATGACTCTCATGCCAGAGACGGCTTTATAGGAATTGCAAACACACACCACACTACTGCGTCTGATCCTGCTCCTACTTCTGAAATTAATGCCGTGTCATTTGACAAAGGCAAAGGTGACAAGCAACCCGAAAGTAAGAAAAAGGGGAAATAAAAGAAAAAGCAAACTTCTAAACTGCAGGAAAGATCATCTGATCAACCGTCTAGACCTTAGAAACCTCATTATATATGCATAATATATAATGAGGAACATTTTTTTAGGGATTGTCCTCACCGCGCTGAAGTCTCAAAAATCATAAAAAATTCTCATGCGTAAGCTATGTTGACAGACCCATTTCCAAATCCAGACACTAATTTGGTTGCTACGGATCCAACTCCTAGTTCCCAAGTGTTAATGTGTTTTGTCACAAAACCTTCAACAAATATTTTGGTGTCAACGCGTAATAAAGATTATGGTAGTCAGGCCATTGATCAACCTACTACCTTGACTATGAATCCGTCTATGGAATCAGTACCGCCTACTGCTATTCCTGAATTGACAATCAAGCCACCAAAGGGAGTAATTCATAAATTGACATATAATCCTCGAGCAAGAGCTACAAAAAATTATAATATAGTTGAAGATTTGGCTCAATCCATTCAGCTATGTCTACTGTTGAGGTATTACAAAATTGTCCCTCCCAAAAATAGGCTTTATTGTCGGCCATTGGTGGAAATGATTTGACTGATTCTAATCTTGTCATCTTTAATCATACGGGATATGTACCACAACTACCAGCAGAATTGGCATTCTCCATACAAGTAAATGTTCTCAATCACCTTGTTAATCACACTATTATTGATGAGGGAGCATCTACATGAATTATGTCTCTAAATTGTTGGAATTCACTTGGCTCGCCACGCTTATGACAATCATAAACGACGTTGAAGGATTTTTATGGATGAACATATAAACCTTGTGGTATTATTAATAACCTGCATGTTGAACTAGGGGGAAAAATAGTAAATATTGATGTTGAAGTTATTGACGGACCATTTGACTACAATATTTTACTTCGAAGGCCATGGGTATATGCGATGACTGCAATTGTTTCTACATAATTTAGAATGATTGCCTTTCCACATAAAGGTACTATCACAGTCATTAATCAACTATCCTTCTTTGCCTCTGCTTCACATATAATTGGAAGTGTTCCATTTGTTCACATACCCCAAATATAACTTCAGAACATTAGTGTAGGACTTTTAAAGGACTCCAATATCATGGGAACCTTTGCATTACCACCGCCTACGACATCAGTAGAAATTACAAGTATAGAGACTTGCTACATGATCTTTTCCACTCTATCTGGCTTAAGGGAGAGTACGGGTGATTTTGATATTTCTACGTTGGATGAATTTTTACTGCCCAACCCTATTGAGATGGCATAACAATCAATCTATCTGGCTTCAGCAACAAATCCAAAATCAACGTCATCGAGTGTTTGGGTTGATCGTTCCTTAGAGTTTGGTACTCCATCTGATCCATTTTCCTCAATTTTTTTGACAGATGAAAATATTCTGGAAGCTATGATGTCATAAGGATAACCATGGGAAGATTATCATCATCGTTCCCATCTTCCTGATTATGAAGAAAAATATATTAGTGAACTATATCACCCATCAATCAAAAATTTATTTTCGGATTCTTTACCTATTAATGCAATCAATTCTGAGTGAAATTTGTCAAATTGAAGAAACCATTTCTATCGATATTTTGACCAAACCTGGAGTTGTAGAAAATATTCATGTTGGTGTATCTTATTCTCATCAGAACTCAAATCATATCACTCTTTATTTCGAGAATTTTTTGATGTATTTTCTTGGTCTTATGAGGAAATGCTAGGCATAGATACTAGTATAGTTGAATACACTATTAATATGTATCCTAACGTCAAACCAGTGAGTCAACGACTTCATCCTGTTCATGCAAAGAAAACCGCTACCATCAAAGTAGAGGTTGAAAAACTTTTGCGTGCTGGTATCATTTACCCTGTTCCACTGACTGAGTGGGTTTCCAATATCGTTCCTGTCATGAAAAAACAAGGAACCATTAGAGTGTGCGTCGATTATCGGGACGTTAATAATACTTGTCCAAAAGAAAACTATCCCACTCCCTTTATCGACCAGATTATTGACAATTGTGTTGGATGCGAAATATTTTCGTTCATGGATGGATTTTCCAACTATAATCAAATCAATATCTGCCCAGATGATCAACATAAGACAACATTAATTTGTCCCTGGGGCACATTCACTTATAGGAAACTTCCGTTTGGTTTAAAGAACATTGGGGCAACTTTCCAGAGAGCAATGGATTATGCTTTCAATGACATCAAGCACATTGTTCAACCGTATCTAGATGATTTACCAGCACATTCACGAAATCAGACTGATCACCTGAAACATTTGAGAGCCATTTATTACGTTGCTGACACTACAAAACACACCTAAATCCACATAAATGTGTGTTTTGTGTTGGTTCTGGTCATCTTCTTGGATTCATAGTCTCAAAAGAAGGAATTTGAATAGACCCATTGAAGTTTCAGGCCATTCTTGATTTGCCTGCGCTATCAAATTTACTTCAGATATAGAAACTTTAAGGCAAATCTAACTTCCTAAGAAGGTTCATTCCAAACTACGTCGAAATGGCTAAAGGATTTACTCGACTCTTGAAAAAGGGGGTTCCATTCCATTGGGACCAAGTTGCACAAGCTTCTTTTGATGTTATCTAGGATAATCTTGTCCGAGCATCATTAATGTATCCCCCTAATTATCAAAATGATTATTTCATATTTATCGCCATGGTTGAAACGACCATTTATATGGTATTGGTCCAAGTAGAAAATGGAATTGAACATCCGATCTATTATTTTAGTCGTAATATCAATAATACGGAAGTTAAGTACTCATACATAGAAAATCTTACCTTGGCAGCTGTTCAAGCTGTCCAAAGATTTCGCCATTATATCCTACTCCGAAAAACCACCATCGTTTTGGATTGCAACCCCATGAATTATATCTTATCACGTCAATTTCTGGGGGGGGGGAATTCAAAATGGATTGTCATTTTGCAGGAATTTTATTTGGAATTCATCAAATCCAAGTCAAAGAAGACTTTAGTATTAGCCGAGCTTCTCTGTGACCTTCCCTCTGAAAGTACTGCAACTACGTCAGAACCATCAATTCCCGACGAGCCTCTATTTCTAATCGGATCATCTAATCCTTGGTATGGGGATTTCATCATTTATCTCCAAACTCAAACTTTTCAACCTATAACCTCTAGCTTTGAACAATGACGTATTCGATACCAAGCCAAATATTATATGATCGTCGACAATACACTTTATCATCGTGGTGTCGATACAATTTTAAGGAGGTGCATCACTCACGAGGAGGTTGAAAAAGTGTTAAATGATTGTCATGTTAGGGCTTGTGGTGGACATTTATCTGGATATGCTACTGCGCAAAAGATACTCCGCGTAGGTTACTTTTGGCCTACTATTTTTCGATATTGCATCCTCGTGGTTAGAAGATGTCATCCGTGCTAGATTTTTTATCGTAAAATCCACAAACTACCAGCGCCAATGCATCCTGTTATCTCTGTGGGACCATTTTCAAAATGGGGTATTGACTTCATGACTTGTAACCCATGTTCATCCGAGGGGCATGGTTATATTATTGTCGCAGTCGACTATTTTACCAAATGGGCCAAAGCGATGCCTACATTCAACAACACGGGACAGATAGCTACATTTTTTTTCTTTAATCATGTTATTGCATAGTTTGGGGTCCCACAGACTATAGTTATAGATCATGGGAAGCATTTTCGCAACAACATGATGTCTGAATTGACTGCTAAGTTAGGATTGTCACATGATAATTCTACTCCTTATTATCCACAATCAAATGGAAAAGTTGAGGCTATCAACAAGGTTATTAAATGAATGCTTCAACGAATGATAGGAGTTCGTAAAAGAAACTGGCATTTGATCCTATACTCCCCCTTGTAGGCATATCGAACCTCGGTGAGAAACGCGACTAGATTTACTCATTTTCAATTGGTGTATGGTATAGAAGCTATCTTACCTATCCAATGTGAAATACCATCGTTAAAACTCGAAATAGACTTGTTACCTAACACCTCAGAAGAAGAAGCGCGTCTCCTTAACCTCATCCATCTTGATGAAACGCGTCGTGAAGCTCAATTGGCCAACGGAGCACATAAGAGACGTATAAAGGCACAATACGACAAAAATGTCTAGCCTCACATCTTTTCAGAGGGAACTTGGTCCTTCTTTATGATCAAGAAGATGATGTAATAGGTATGGGGAAATTTGAGCCATTATGTCATGGCCCCTATATTGTCAAAAGAGTTCTTGCTAAGGGTGCCTATGAGTTGGTTGATTACGATGGAATTCCATTGGCACAACCTAGAAATGGGTTGTATCTGGAACGTTACTATGCTTAATCATGAGTGAAGTAATTTTTGTATTATATTGTATATATATGCTGTTGATTTTCATTCACTATCTTAATTTGTTTTTAGAGTTTTCTTGACGTTAGTAATCCGCTTTACATTTCATCGCATATGTCTAAATCTTTGGAACCATTTTTTGGATATCCTGATGGTGCTAGTCGTAGTACGCAGAATCTATCCTCTACAACGTGGGCCATTTTCTCTCCTAACGACGAGTTAGTGAGTTTTCAAGGGATTTGTATTGGTAGATCGACAAACAATATCGCTAAGTATAGCGCGTTGATCGAGCTTCTCTCTGATGCCATTTCATTTGGTATTAACCGCATAATCATAAGGTTAGACTCACAACTTGTGGTATTACAACTTACTAGTGTTTATACTATTAGAAATCCAACACTTCATATATTGTTCCTAAGAGTTCGAGTTTTGGAAAGACATTTTGATTTTATTCAATATCAACACATTTCCAGAAATTTGAACACATTGACTGATTCATTAGCTAATCAAGTTTTTGACAGACATTTGAAACATATGTAAAGAAAACATTCACATAATTGAATAGGATTGCACAATAAACATAGGAAAAACTCTCAAATCATATAGATAGATAGTTATAGGTTTTTAAAAAATTTGTGCCCAAGACACATTGGTCATTTGACCTCAAAAATGTATGCAAAATGTCACAATTAAACTAGTGGTGCTCATGGTAACATGATATAGATCTAGCTATCCTACGGAGCAACCACATCTAGTGGTTAGGAACCCCAATAGTGTGTCGCTGCAGTCGCATGGGTAACTCTTCGATCTGGCAATCCGGAATCTAGAATGTCAACCCCTCTATGTGCTACCGAAGCTCAGCCAGAGTCTCTGCCATATCAATATCCTGAAGGACTACTCTCCTGATAGCCCTCTTTGCTGGCGCATCTACTTCGCGCTCTGGTTCCTCTACTGGTTGAACACGACCAAAATCTACATTACATCAAACATTTATTTTAGTCTTGGGAAAACATTAAAAATACAAAAAAATTGTATAAACCTTAGGAAAATAGAAAAAATGGTCAAAATATTCTTACCCATTGCAGCCCACTGAGCGCCTTTTGGTAATGCTAAATCTGGATCTCCTCGGAAATCAACGCCTGCGTATGAATACTCATCTATGGCGATGATCTATCACCAGAACAAGGCGAAGAATGCAGTAGAGAACACAACAGTCGATTAGCCTGCATGCTGACCCATGAGTTCTACCCATCTCTGCATCAGAGGATCTCTAGGACTATCTATATCCAATGTCACATGTGTGGCTGTATCAGTGGAATCCATTCTAAAGTGAAGGATATAAGGATTGAACATGTTATCACAAAATTAGATCTGATAGGCTACTAATCAAATCAATCTCATTCAACCGTTTCAAACAAATATTTTGATTGAGGCTTAGCCTCCTCAATCTGAGAGGGCTCTCTCAAGGGTTAATGATATGGATAAAGATATAGATGGATAACACTATTTAGGAAATAAACTGATAATGATAGATGTAGGTTGAAAATAACATCAACATGTATACATTGGGCTTATGGAGTCAACAAATCAGTAGGTTCAGTGGCAAGGTTTCTTAACATGGAAGCTGAGGAAAATAAGGGTTTTTTAACAAACACAATTCACTCAAGAACATAGGTCAACACAGTCATTTCATTAATAAAGGAAGTCAGAGAATAGAGCTATTAATTATGAGTAATAGCTATGAAATCTACTGCTAGTGGTTCAAAGGAAATTCACTCATAAAACACAGAAAAACACAATCATCTCATTACTAAAGGAAGTCAAAGCATAGGGTTATGAATTCTGAGTAATAGCAATGAGATCTACTTAAAGTAGTTAAACATAATATGTAGATCAATAAAACATTAAAACCCCATGAGAGTCTCAGGTCTGTCAAGAAGAAAACCTCTCTGTATTACTGATCACAATTAATTACATAAAGCTACAGTTTTGCCAAAAAGTATGTTACACCATTTTTTGGTCATCTAACCTACTATCATTAGATGGACCCAAGTACACCATGTAAGACCAATTTTACCCTGAGTAAAATTGCTCTCACTATGTAAAATAACTTAATAAACCACATTTATTAAGTTGTTTATGGTCTAAACAGGAAACCCCAAAAGGAAATATTAAACAAACCTATATTTGTTTGATTTTCCTCATGGAATAATTAATTAAACCATAATTTAATTATTATTCCTAGTCATGTTTAACCCAAAACAAAGAAATTAATTAGATAAACCCTTATTTATCTTATTATTTTCTAGGAATAATTATTTAAATCTTATTTAGATATTATTCCTTGTTAAATATGACCAAATCATCCACAAATAATTAAATAAATCATTATTTATTTGATTATCCTTCAACCACTTCCTTAAAATGATAAATAAATCATTTATTTATTTATTATTCACAAATAAAGGGATTTGACCCAAGTCAAATACCTTTTTCCCTCCAACAAATATAATAAAATATTCCATAAAAGGTGGATCTAGATTTGGTTAATGTTATTTTAATCATGCACCAAGATCTAGAATGACCCAATATTTTGTTATAAATAGGAGGGTTTTTCCTATCATTCTTCACCTTTTGTTGCCTATTAGATCACTCTGGATCTATACACTTGGTCACATTTTCCATTATTTTCTGTGTGAGCTCCCTTTGAGTTCTATCTTTGTCTGGGTTTTCTACACCAACAAGAGAGAGAAATGCTAGATCTGAAGTGCTGAGGACTTCCAAGAACCCATCCCATTGAGGAGAATTGGAAACATCTTCTTTTTTTCCTCCCAGGTGCCCTTAATACAAAAAAATCTTTCAAAAATTGTTCTTGTCTTGTCTATTGGATATATGGAGCAAAACCTTCTTTTTACTGCTTAATGTCTTTCTATGCATAGATCTGGTTTTTGCAGCTCTTGTCTTGATCAACTAACTGCAGATCTGAAGATATTGGCAGCCAGATTTGATGTTAGGGCTATTGGTTATGCGTAGCTAAAGTGGTCTTTTTTCGTACACTTCGACAAAAGATTCATACTAACAATTGGCGACTCCACATGGGTTTTCAATTACGACCGCTGTCGTTTTTCATATTCCTGCATATCCAGCTACTTCAGACCCTAGGGTTTCTTTTCAGCTTTTTATTTTTCCTATTTTCATGTTGTTTTTCACCCATAAAACCCTAAAACATTAAAATTTCTAACTTCCGCATGTTTTTGGCCCTATTACGCAGGTGACAGACATCAGCCGCAACTGAGACGACAACTTTTCCGCAAATCTGCCGTCGGGACAATCGGAGTTGGAGGTCGCACTTTTCAGCCCATAAAATGCGACCTGGACCTCCAGGTCGCACTTTTCAGCCCATTTTCTATGACCTACACAGAAAATAGGTCAGAACCTGCGACCTGCCAATTTTTCTGCTGTTTCTCTGCAATTTTTCTAGGTTTTTCTGAAGCTTCTGTCAGGGTTTTCCAGCCTCTATCTCAGCCCATTTCGACCTGTTTCTAATCTGTTTTTCTCATCTAAGTGGGAACATAGCCACCTAGGGCTTCAGTACCCTCCACTTTTGGTGGAAGATTTTTTATCTGTTTCAGGTCTGTTTTTTCAGAGTTTCATCCCCCCTTTTTCCAGATCTGATACCTCCTTTTCAGACCTCTTCTAATTAGCTATTCTCCCTTTCAAATCACCTCCTGAATATTTTTTTGGACCTACTTTTAGGGACTCCTCCTTGCCCCTTCTACTTTTTGTTGATTTCCTCCTTTTTTCCAGCCACCTTGCCTCTGCCTCTTGGCTGTGATCTGCACCTCTTTTCAGCAGCTTTTCCCTTTAGGTCCCTGTCCCTTTCGACCCTAGATATATTGGCCTCTTTTTAGTGTTTTTTGACTAGATGTTTTCCCTATTTTAGATTATTTTTGAGAGACCCGCCTTTTTGGGTTAAATCGATGCAATAGTAGCTGTTAATTTTCTGTTATTTCAGCATTATATACTGTCTTTGCAACATTTTCAGTTACGCAACACACTTTTTCTCTTGCTCTCAAAACGAAAAGGGTTTAAAAATTAAAATTAATGCATGCCACACACTCACCCTAAGCGAAGAAGAGCCTGGTTTACACCGCCAAGCAAAGACTTTAAAATCAATTGACACTGCACCTATCTGCCCTTGTTTCGACATTGTAATCACTTGATTCTGCACCTCCTTGCCCTTGTGGTCGTTCTTCTTCCCCTTGTGCCGTGATTGTGTTGTCATCATTGCGCCCCCAAGGCGCACTTCCCGGAGACTTCTTGGCCTTCACCCTCAGTTTCCGGTCGATCGACCTGCTCCGTCCCGCCGTCGTCGAGCCAATCCTCCTCCGAGTCCGCACTCCGACTTCTCTTCTGGTTCTTTGGGTTCTCCTTTTCCTTCTGGTTCTTCCCCTGTCACCTTCACTATGTCTGGTCCAGGGCCTAACGCTAGCGGTGCTCCCAGCCCTAATGCCGGCACTACTACTAGTGGAACCGCCACAGGAACTACCTCGGCCACACCCTTGCTGCCGTACATCGCAGGCCTCAGCCTCCCCGATTTCAATCAGTTGATCAATGACCCTATCCGCCACGATGTTGGCTGGCCTGCTATGCCAACCAAGCTCCCCTCCGACATCCCTAAGTTCGAAGGCCTTGCTGGAGAAGATCCAACCAACCATGTCCGATCTTTCCACATGTGGTGTTCCTCCAATTCCATTACCGACGATTCCATCCGTCTTCGGTTGTTCCAACGCACGCTTACCGGCGAAGCTTCTAAATGGTATGTTGACCAAGCCACTTCTTCCCATACCACCTTTGCGACCATTGCCCAAGCCTTTTTATCTTATTTCCAGCTCCCTCTCCGATACGATACCGGTACCGAGCTCTTGACTTCCTTCAAGCAAACCTCTTCGACCCGCCTTTCTACCCATGTCCAGGAATGGCGAAGAAGACGGAGCTTATGTCGATCCCCCCCTTCGAAGATCGGGTTTATATGGACTGGTTCCTTCGCACTCTCTTAGCTCCTATCGGCAAAGATGTCGCCTCCCATTTCCCTCAAACCGAAGAAGCCGCCCTCCAAATAGCCTTGAAATATGACCTGATCTATGCTCAGTCTGGTTATGTTTATACCGTCCTTCCTGACCTCCCCAGGCCCGGAGGCGCTAACGCCCCGGGGGCATCTCATTCCACCGACGGTATCGTTGGAGCCCTTTCTCATCCGTATGCTCAACCTCCTATGGGCTATGGTCTCCCTCAGGGAGGGGCCAGCACCTCTAGCACTTTTCCCCCTCCAGGTAGCATGTATCCAGGATACGACATGCCTCATCCTTTTTCCCAACCTCCTGCTTACCTCAATGTTTCCCAACCTAACCATTACCCTTATCCGCAGCCTGGTGCGCCAGCTCCTCCAGCATATGCGCTTCCATCTCCCTTGCCTCCTCCAACCCCGCAACAGCACCTACAGCCCCCTCCAGGGCAAGTATTTGCACAGCAGGGCGCAAATAATCCCCCTTCTTCTCAAAGAAGGTGGAGAGGCAATCCAAACCAATCTACCCCTGGTACTCGTGGGCCCAATCCTCAAAGTATTGACCCTAACACCGCTAACCAGCAACAGGGCACTCAGCCCAAGCCGGACAGGCCTCTTCGCACAAATAAGCCTTGTTCGTGTTGCGGTGTTTATGGTCATTACACCCACGATTGTCCCCTCTTACCCCAGATGCGGCAGATGTGGGAGTCTCAAGCCACATTACGCGGACAACATGCCTCCCCTCATGCTCCTCCTAATGTGGCCACTACCCAACCAGCTGTGTTTACTGATCCTTTCCCTCAGCAAGGATTCGTGGCTACCCAACCGCCTGACAGCCAGGTCGCCACTCAACCTTCCCCTTCTGGTTCCTCCGATTACCAGATCCTTATGATGAACTCTGATCCTTCCCCAACCGTCGACCTTCACCTTCAAACTCGGTCTCGCCAGTACCCCAAGCCTCCCGCTCAGTCTGCCCCCGAGTCCCCTTCTTCCGGTTCTACAGAGCCTCTTTCGACATCCAATGGACCCTTACACATCCCTCAACCCAAAGTTGAGGTTCATACCAAGATTCCTAAGGGACCATTATGTCAAAATGCTGCTTCTGGTCGAGCTGCTCATTCTTATAGCATAGTAGATGATTTGGCGCAATCTCCTGCTGCCATTTCCACATTGGAACTCCTCCAGTCGTGCCCTTCCCAAAAAAAGGCTCTGCTATCTTCCGTGGGCGCTGTAGATCCTGCTGATGACCAAATTATTGTTTTCGACGCCCATCAATCAGAACATCCTCCTCTTCTTGCTTCCGTCGCCTTCCAAATCCCAGTCAAAATTTGGAATGCCAACGTTTCTCGGTGTATAATTGATGATGGGGCATCCACCTGTGTGATGTCCGCTTCGGTTTGGAAGCAACTCGGATCTCCTGACTTGGCCCCTTCCACGATCACCCTTCGAGCGTGGGATGACCACGCCTCCCAGCCCATTGGCCTTTTTCGTAATTTTCCTATCACCCTTGCCGGTAAGACTGTTTGCGTCGACGTCGAAGTCATCGACGCCCCTCTAGACTACAACATTCTATTGGGGCGAAGCTACACCTATGCCATGTCTGCTGTCCCATCCGCGGTTTTTCGCAAGATGTCTTTTCCTCACAATGGAAAGATAGTCACCATCACTCATTGACTTACTCATGAGCCGCCGTCTCGCACTTCCCTGAGACGACCATCTCTTCTCGTAGCCAATAAGAAAACCATCGATTGCTTGACCAGTGTCTCCCTCGGCGTCTACAAAGATTCCTCCCTGCTTGGAACATTTCATGGCCTCCCTCCTCCTCCTCTCTCTGATCCCAACTTATCGAATGTTTGCATGATGCAATCGTCTCGAGCTACCCTTCAGCAACCCGCCTCGACTAGTCCACAACCTCAGACGCAACCTCACCCACCGCAACCCGCTCCTAGCCCTTCATCTCTACCAGCCGGACCTTCTCCTTCTGGCCCCTCTCCTACAGATGGTATCCCTGAACCCCTTTATCCCCCTGGATCGGTTCCCCCAGGCCTTAACCATCTCGGAGCCGTCCCTCCTGGTCATTATCCCGCTGGTCAGATACCTTTCCTGGCTCCCCCTCCCGGAGTCTATACAGTCCCCGTCATGGCCACCATCTCTCTCCCTAACCTGACCCTGGGCATACCCGTCTGGTGCCTTGACCCTCCAGCCGCTACCCCACCCGGCCACCCCAAACCCTACCTTGATTTGACACCAGTTCAACCGGTCCCCCTCGCTTCCTTCGTTACCACCAGGCCCCCCACACCTCCCCAGGACCCTGCCCCTATGGTGACAACACCAGGAAAGAAAGGCAAAGCTCGTAAGGGTTCAACCAATCAGGACCAAGCCGCCCCGACAAACCCTACCCCTACTCGACCGCCAAAGCCCGCTATCCAGTGCGCTTTGTGCGACATTGTTGGTCACGCCACCCATACGTGTCCTAAATTGCTGCACCTCAAGATCCTGGTCAACGAGACGTTTCCCAAATCTGATATCCCTGAAGTCTATGTCACTATCCTGGATTCCATCCCGAAACTCAAAACCTTGTGCACAAATAACCCTTGTGATTTGTGTGATTTCCATGGCCATTACACCCACCTCTATCCCCGCCTTGACGAGTATCGTTCCTCCTTAGACACGTACCACCAATTCAAGGCTACGCACGACAATATACCTTCTCACTTGTCTGCGAGTTCTACTTTGGTAGGACCAGAGGATATTCCTACTCCCATTCACATTCCTCCTCCTGCTATCGAACCAACAGACCCTTCGATCACCATTTTGTACCTATCGTCATCCTTGAGAGATAATTCACCTAACCTTCGACCTGCAGACACTCTCGGTTCCCCCTCAGTCGACCTTGGATCTGTTGACGTTGCACATGTGAGCCTTTCTCCACAGGATGACCAGTCACACATCATTACATCATCGGGTGATCCTCCTTCCTCCAGTCTTCCCATCTTCCAGTCTGATGAAGACATTATGGAAGCCATGACCAACCCTGACTTTCCATGGGATGATATGCACCATCGCGCATACTTCCTCCCACAGCAGTCCCATGACCAATATGCTGTGGAAACCAAAGAATTCATTCCCAATGCAGTCGATTGGTTCAAAAATCCCATCCCTACACCTGATGCTTTCGAAGAAGGAAACATGGCCAACATCTCTCCGACCATTAAAATTGACATTTCGGTCAAACCAGGAATCGAAGAATATATCACCTTGGGCGCCCAATGCACCCCGGAAGAAATCGAAGCTTACACTAAGCTTTTCAAAGAATTCCGTGATATTTTCGCCTGGTCCTACTCCGAAATGCCTGGGCTCGATCCCACCATCGTCGAGCATCATATCGACACGTGGCCCGATGCCAACCCAGTCCGAAAAAAGTTGAGACCCATTAATCCTTCCAGACGTGATGCTATCAAAGCCGAAATCGATAAGCTCAAGCAGGCTGGTTTCATTTATCCTATTGAATACACCACTTGGGTGTCCAACCCAGTTCCCGTCCTCAAGAAACAAGGCACCATCCGTGTCTGCACGGACTTTCGCGACCTGAACAAAGCTTGTCCCAAAGACAACTTCCCCACACCATTTATTGACCAAATCATTGATGAGTGTGTGGGGAATGAGGTTCTATCCTTTATGGATGGTTTCTCCAGATACAACCAAATCGTTATCCGTCCTGCTGACCAACTTAAAACTGCGTTCATCAGTCCATGGGGAACTTTTGCTTACCGGGTCATGCCATTCGGCCTTAAAAACGCCGACGCCACTTTTCAACGGGCCATGTCTTATTGTTTTCATGACTTAGCTCATATTATCCTTGCTTATTTAGACGACCTTACTGCGCGTTCTAAGCATCGGGCATAGCACCTCCACGATCTGCGTACCGTCTTTCTCTGATGTTGCAAGTATAGTATCCGCCTTAACCCGTTGAAATGCGTCTTTTGCGTTCTCGCCGGCCCTCTCTTAGGCTTCATAGTGTCTAAGGATGGTATCACTCTTGACCCTTTGAAAGTTCAAGCCATTCTTGAACTTCCCATTCCACGTACCCTACGCCAGCTCCAAAGTCTCCAAGGCAAAGCTAATTTTCTTCGTTGGTTCGTCCCTGACTATGCCACCACCGCACATGGGTTCCTCAGACTCCTCCGATCCAATATCCCATTTGTTTGGGATACCTATGCTCATGAGTCTTTCGATGCCCTCAAGCAGGCTCTCACATCCGCTCCCTTGATCCGCCCTCCCGACTTTGATCGGGACTTCATCCTGTACATCTCCGCTTCCACCTATTCGGTCGTTGGAGTCCTTATCCAGGAAGATGACAATGGTATCGAGCATGTGATCTACTATGTCAGTAAGAACCTAGTAGGGCCTCCTGTTTCCTACTCACATGAAGAAAAACTAGCGCTGCCTGTTGTGTTCTCAGTCCAAAAACTTCGTCACTACATCCTCATGTGTTCCACCAAGGTTGTGACTAATTCCAACCCCATGGCTTTCCTATTGAGTCGCCGCATCCTCACTGGGAAGTACGCCCGTTGGGTCGTCATCCTTCAAGAATTCGACCTCGAATTTGTCACACCAAAAAGTAAGAAAGGTTTAGCCCTTGCTGAACTCATTTCTGAATTACCTACCGGAACACAAGATCCTCCAGTTAATGATGATTTTCCTGATGAGCACTTATTCGCCATTACTTCGGACGATCCTTGGTACGGCGATATCCTCACTTACTTGCGAACCCAAAATTTTGCTCTTCACCTTGATCGTGACGCTCGACGACGTATCCGACACCAGGCTCCTCGCTACCTTCTTATTGGTGACGACCTCTATCGTCGCGGTATAGATATTGTCCTTCGTCGTTGTCTCACGCACACTGAAGCTGAACAAGTCCTCAATGCCTGCCATAGCGGCGCTTGCGGTGGCCACCTCTCTGGTCTTGCTACTGCCCAAAAATTCATGCGCGCTGGGTATTTCTGGCCTTCCCTCTTCAGTGATTGCATTGAAGCAGTCAAACACTATTCCAATTGCCAAAATTTCACCCCTAAGGCGCGAGCTCCCCCAGCTCCCCTCCATCTAGTCGTCTCAAGTGGTCCCTTTTGTAAATGGGCCATCGACTTTATGGAGTGTTTCCCGCCATCCGCTAGTAACCATAAATATATCATCGTGGCGGTCGACTATTTCACAAAATGGGCCGAGGCTATGCCAACATTTAACAACACCGCAGCTACCGCAGCCCTCTTTTTCTTTAACCACGTTATCGCTCGATTTGGGGTTCTGAAACAACTGGTCTCTGACCACGGCCGACATTTTGAAGATGAGATATGGCATGAGCTATCCTCACTATTGGGTTTTGAGCACCAATATTCCTCCTCCTATTACCCCCAAGGTAATGGCCAAGTTGAAGCAGTCAACAAAATCCTCAAGACTATGCTTCAACGAACGGTGAATAAGCACAAAACCAATCGGCATCTTATGCTCTTCCCTGCTTTGTGGGCCTATCGAACCTCTGTTAAAACCGCCACTGGGTTTACTCCTTTCCACCTCGTTTTTGGAGAGGAGGCAGTCTTACCGATCGAGTGTGAAATCTCTTCCTTGCATCTTGTTAGGGTCCCGTGACTTGGCCGATTGGCGAGCCAAATGACGATGTAACATCAAACCAAGCTTTGGAGCCCAAGGACCTAGCCTTCCTGGACTCAGAGAGGGCTCTCTCTATATGTGTAAAAGATGTCGGTGTGTTTGCTTATGGTGTTCTGATATTAGGCTAGTTATGAAGTATGTTTTTAGTTTTTTGGTTTTTTAAGTTTGTGAGGGATAAAACTGATCAAATACATAAACTAGATAACAAGATGTAGATAAATTGGGCTATGGGGTCAAACAGGTCAAGGAAGTCCCATTTTTTATACTCGGGAATTTCTGCTGATTCCAACTGAAAGACTGCTGAAAGATCGTCATTTCTCCTCTTCTCAAAACCTTTCATCTGCTCCCCTTTTTCTCCATCAAAACTACCTTGTTTTCATAAGTCCTCTTCTTTCCATTTATGAAAATTTCCCCTTTCATAGTTAAAAAATCACTTTTTAACTATTTCGGAACCCCCAAATCCATTAAAATCCTTGAAAATTTCTTATAAAAAATCAAATTTTTATTGCTATGGACCTAAGCCCCTTGGGCTAAGTCCTAAACCACTTCCCCCCACATGCCCATGTGTTAAAACCAAACGCCAAAGCTTTTCGGCGCTAATCGCATCGCAAATATCCAAAGGGTGCATGATTTTGAACCATTACAAAGCTCCGATTGCGATTAGCCTTTCATATAAAACCATCCGATCATATTATTTCCTCATATAACCATAGAGCCTGCAATCGGGCCATAAACCATTGAAAAATCCCTCTCCGATCAATATTTTCCTTTGTAAACCCAAAAACCCACTTTCCGAAAGTTTTAAGTTGAGAACTTAAAACCACGTGATAAATACAAATGGGTTGATTGAAAAGAGCCGATCGCGCAATCGCAATCGGAAACAACACAAATGGGTTGATCGGAAAGACCAGGCTCAATGGCCCGATTGCGATTGGCCCTTGTCTCTATACTCCCGGGCATATTACATTCCATATATCCGAAGGCCCCGCAGTCGGGCGCCTGTCCGCTTTATATATATATTCTTCTGCCCGATCCATAAAAACCTTTGATTATTCCAAAAGTTTGGGTTTCATAAAAATATGCAAGGTTTTCTCCCCCGAATGGTTCTCCACCGTTGATCTCGTTCTTGAATCAATGGTTATCGCTAAGTTGCATTGCAATGTTTCAATCGCAATCGCAATGTTTCACCCCCCGATTGCCGATCCCCGATTCAATCCCAACCGTTGATCTAACCCTTTGATCCAACGGTCCGCGCAAAATCATATCGCAATGTTTTAATCGCAATCGCAATGTTTGACCCCCGATTTTCGATCCCCGATCAAATCCTGACCGTTGATCTTGTACTCAGATCGACGACCTGCGCTCAATCACAAAGTTTCCTCCGATCGCAATCGCAGACCTTCTCGGCTCACCCCCGATTGCCGATCCCCGATTCAATCCCGACCGTTGATCTTGTTCTCAGATCGACGGCCTGCGCTCAATCGCAAAGGGCTCAATCGCAAAGTTTCAATCGCATGTTGTTGTGTGACCTCCCCGATTGCGATCCTCCGATTAAATCTGGGCCGTCCATTTCCCGCCTATCCAACGGTCCTTATTCCCTCCGATCGCAAGTCTTACCGCCATTTCGAAAACCCTCCGATTCACTTTCCGTCGTTGATCTGATCTACAGATCAACGGCCAACGCTTAATCACATCGCTGCGTTTCAATCGCATCCCCTTTTCTGCCACCCACAGGTCAGAGATCATAAAGTTATGTACGGTTCGTCACTTGTCCATGTCGGACGGAGTCCAAAACCACCCACTGTGCTGTACTCCAGCACTCTCATTTTTTTGTTTTGCGCCGATCTCCACCGTTAGATGTTTTTATCCGACGGCTATGCTCCTCCCCCGCCATCTGAAGCAGTTTAAACCTATTTTCCGCAGGATTTCTTAATTGTTTTGTGTTTGATGCAGGTGTTCTAAATGGTTTTCCATTGTATAACGAAGAAATGCCAAGGGCTGGGAATGACGATTCTCATGCCCTCGTTTCATTACAGAGAAGCCATCCACGGGGCTCTATTCCATGTTTCATTAGTACTCTATGAGTATTGATGTCGTAAAGCCCAGTGCGGGTCTGCACGTTGACAAGACACTGTTTTAATTCAAACACAGTTAGAGAGTATCATTTTTGAAGACAGAGCACAACAGATGAAGATTGAAGACAGTTTTTATGGGGATTACGGCTAAGACAGTTATCAAAAGCCTAATCCCCAATCTAAAACACAGTTTAAAGGAAAACCTAAAGTGTTTTATCAGACAGAAAGCCTCCACCGCCACATCTGAGGCAAATTGATTCCTCAACTACCACCGAGCCACCTGTTGCCTCAAAGCATTCAAATAGAGGCCGAAGTTATTGAAGAAAATCTGATATTCGCCTCCAGCACAGCCAAGAAATTACTCCACACAGCGTACAGAGCCTCAAAGTCAAATAAAGCTCCCACCGAGCTTTGATATTTATTGTAAAAAGTTAATACAGTGATCCACCTGTAAATTTCTCTCTCGAGCCCCTCAAAGGGCCGAGAAGTCTTGAACCTGTATTAATTATCCTGAGAGATATTTTCTCAGATCGCCTCCTCATTCTTCTATAAATGACTCAGAAGAAGATGAGAAATTGTTGGTTGCAGAACTTTGAAATACACTTGAGCTTGAGACTTCTATTTGTACATAGTGTTCACTGGCCCTTGAAGCTCTGTTTGCTCTAGAGTAGTTAGGTTGAATAGTGAAGATGATTGCTGAACTGAAACATTGGACTTGAAGATTGTAACTGGTTTGACATCAATATAAAAGCTGTTTCTTGGGATCCTGGTCTTTATCATTGGTGAAGTGCTTCTTTCTTTGTTAATCGTTTTCCTTCTATGTATGCCATATTTTTCATTTTCCCTCTGTAAAGAACAGTTTAAACAGGGTTAGGATTTTCTGTATAGCAGTAACCTTCTCTGGTTGAGAAATCTTTATCTTAATGTTTTCTTCAGATTTGTTTATTTAAGAATGATTCAATACAGTTTAAACAGTTAGGAATGTTGGCGTTCCCTCGTCCTTATGTTTGCTCAAACATTGTTCTCGAATGTTATTTCCATTATTTGCTATTAAAGTTAGACTAGAGAAGATATGGTTTGCCCTGATTCCTAGATTCTTTTCTCCAAAGGCAGATTCTGAAAGTTTCCCTTGGTGTTGACTGAAAGCAGACTAGGTTTAAAAGTACTTTATCTGATCTTAAGTTACACTCTGTTTTTCTTATGTGTTTTCATACTTTATGAAGGTAATTATGTGGATTACTGGATTGTTTGTCAATTAAGCTGCTTTAATAAGAACTTGCCCAAGAAGTCTATGGTTAGCCCTGTCCTTGGTTGGTTTTAAAACAGTTACTTAAGAGGCTTTTCTTGTTTGCACTGACTATAAATCCTCTCAGAAATTATTATCAGTTTCCACCCCTCCAACATTTTAATGTTTTCCATTTCATCATTTTAATCTCAATAATCTTGTGGTATATATGACTTTCCCCTTGGATCACACTTGATGTTGTTGTTCAATTAAAGCCCAGATATGACTCCATAGCCCAATGGACTAAAAACCAGCGTTATATCTATCTATCTGCCAAAACTGTTCTATTTGCTTGCAACTTCTCACTTTTTAAACTTTTGCACTTAGGACTTTCCCCTCAAGTAACATTTCATGCTCAACCATCCAAAACAAAACAAAACCCTTGGCCTTCATAACTAGCCTAATATCATTACCTTAAGCTTTTCAAAGACAATATCCATATTTGTACATATTGGAGAGATCCCTCTCCGGATTCAGGAGGGCTAGATCCTAGAATCCCAAAGTTGGTTGAAATGATGTTAACTCTGTGATTGGACTCTCCCAATCTTGCTAATAAATTACAGAGACCTAACATTCCTGGCGACTCCACTGGGGAACTGAGTGTTTTTAATACCTTTTAGAGGCCTCAGAAAACCCTTTATTCGAGAACATTTTGAGAGTAAAAAGCAGCCTTTTCAAGCACTGCCTAATATAGGTAATCATGATGGAACTTGTTTGAATTAGTGACAAACTAGGCAAACCCTAGGTTTCTCTTAAGACTTCATCTAACCTTGAAAAATCAGCTGGCTTAGCCATAAGAGTAGACTGCCTTTGTCTCGCAACCTTAGCTAAGTTTTGAAACAAAGTTAGGATATTCTTAACAACCACAAAACCGAAAAATGATTTAGAAAAACCTAAAAATATTTCAGATTGGAATTAAATAAACATGGTGGTGGACCATAAGACCTTTTACCTCTGAAAGGAGCTAAAAATTTCCACTTGGCGACTCCACAATCCTTGAACAGACCTTAAGAATCCACTGAGAAGAACCCTTATCATTATAGTATCATTCAATTTCAGTTAGAGGACTGTAGGATTAAAATTGTAAAAACAGATTAGTTAACCTCTCCAAGATAGTCATATCTGGTTGAACTTTTCTTGTTTTGGGTCTAAACAACATAGCATAGTGGCTTCTAAAAAGATTCACACTAGAGCCCATCCAGACCCTAACCCACCTGAGATAGTTGATAATCCAGAAATTATCCTTTGGAAGTCTCCTAAGGTTAAATTATTAACTGTTTTCAGATCACCCTTGAGAGCTAATTCAGTCCCTGAAAACCTTTCAGCTCTGCAACAATCACAAACTGACTCAGTGAACCCATTTAGGACTAGGTCATTTGGTGATTTAGATCAGTTAGATTCTAAGTCTTCACATTCATCCCCGGAAAAAGGTGAACCTCTTGGGGATAGAGAATCAACACCTCCTGATTTACATTTTCTATATAATCTAGGTGTCTCTCATCCAAGATCAGCTCAGCAATCTACTGTTGTTCCATCCACCTCTGTTCATCTTTCATCCACTGTTCAAACCACTCCACTTCAACCCACACCTCCTCTTGTAAATCCACCACCTATCATGGCAGCATGGTATGCTCCCTTAGTCCTTCTTGTACCATTAGTCAATCTTCCACAGGACTATCAGTCCAAAATTCCATTGTATGATGCTAGCAATACTATAACAACATCTCAACATGTGGACAAGATGAATGACTACTTTGACAGAAACGAAATTGATGATGATTCTGTCAAGTTGAGACTATTTGCTCAAAGTTTGGGGGGAGAAGAAAGAAAATGGTTTAAAGGTTTAACCCCCCATAGTATTAACGATCTCCAAGCCTTCCATCAAACATTATTAAACAAATGGGAAGTGAGAAAGAATCCTCTCCAAGTCCTTGCTGACTATAACAATCTCCATAGGAACCCTGGGGAAAGTGTACAATCTTATTGTACCAGATTTAACAGCGTCTATAATGCACTTTCCCCTGAACTAAAACCTCCTCAGGGCTCAGCTTTAAACAAATTTCCTGAAGGGTTTGATCCGGACATGACATATTCACTTAGAGAAAGAGTCTTTGCAACTCTTGAAGACATGCAAAGGGGTGCTCTTTCTGTGGAAGTAAACTTGATGGAGAAAAGAGCAAGAATGAAGAGCGAGAAGAGAGTATCTTTTAGAGAGGAATCCACACCTTCTACTTCCAACTCAAAAATGGAGAGAATGATGGAAGAAATGATGAAAGAGATGAGCATAATTAAGAGAGCACAAGCAAATCAAAATCAAATTGTTCCTCAAAATAGGAACCAGAATCAGAATGTTAGAAGGAACCAACCTCCAAACAGACCCAGGGAAGATGATCAACAGATCACCCCTCCCTTTCATCAAAACTATGTAAGTGAGTTTGAAGAAACAGAAGACATAACAGAGGAAGAGGATATCAACATGTTTGGGGAAGAGGATGATGACTTTGAGGTTCATTATGATAATAAACAAGGTCTTTACACACCTTACGACGACAAAAGAGATGATAATGAAAATTATTATCGGGACATGGAAAATGTCGTCATAGAACCTCAAAGAGAATATGACCTTAGAAGCAAGACCAGTCAACAAGCCCCCAACACCAAAACCTCTGACAAATCCTCTCAAAGCAGCACCGCAGCTAAACCCAAAATAGCCAAACAAAAAGACAAAACAGTGGTTGTTAATTCTGATAAGGATAAGAAGAAAAACACTCAAAATTCTGAAAAACAGAGTGAAGACATCAGCAGTACTAACGCTTCAGCTAGTACTCCTTCTACAACAGTTGTGTCAAGTAAAACAAATCAGAAAGTTGTAATTGTTGATAGAGTGACAGCTAATAAGGTTGAAACAAGTGCTTCAAAGAATCAAACCCCTTTCAGCCTTGAACAGGAAATCTTAAAGATCAAAATCTCTGTTCCATTAACTGAGTTAGCTGCCCAACATGTATATAGGAACCAAATTTTGAAGGTTTTAAATATAGAGGAAAATGGAGATACAGTTAATCTTAGTGACGACCTACTAGAGTTGATTTTTGGCCCTAAGATTGAAGGGAAGTTTCAAGAAGGACCAGTTCCTCCCTTTTATGTGAGTTTGAACATTCATGACAAAATTCTACACAATGCTATGCATGATTCTGGGGCTTCTCATAATTTAATGCCTAAAGCTGTGATGGAGAGCCTTGGTTTAGAAATTACCAGACCCTACAAAGACCTATACTCCTTTGACTCAAATAGAGTAAAATTTCTAGGATTGATCAAAG
Organism: Pinus albicaulis; assembly: GCA_034641835.2. Classification (NCBI taxonomy): domain Eukaryota; kingdom Viridiplantae; phylum Streptophyta; class Pinopsida; order Pinales; family Pinaceae; genus Pinus; species Pinus albicaulis. The sequence continues at coordinate 244,803 of MU968402.1, read as the reverse complement.
ACCTCTGTGTTAACCTGGCCCAGATTCCAGCCAAATGTTTACTCATGGACATTGTTGTGGCTGATGTCCCCCCAAAGTATGGAATGCTATTATCAAGATCCTGGGGAGCTAAGTTACAGGGGACTATGCAGATGGACATGACATATGCGACCATCCCGGTTTTCAATCAGACCAGAAGACTTTACAGGGAGTCTCATATGCAATACACGGTTACAAGTCAAGACAGACCACGAAAATCTCCTATATATTCTGTCAATACAGGCCTTGATTCTTTTATCATGTTTAACAATGAAACTCTTAGTGAGAAAGTCACTTTAACAGAATTAAAGGCCGACAAGGAAGAAGAGTATAATAACGCAGAAGTGTCCAAACAGTTTGCCACATGTGAAAACATTAGTAAACAAAGCATAGGTCTTGATTTACCGGTTATGAGTCCATTGTTTTTAGGACTTAACAACCCAGAAAATACCCCTAACGTTTCTGGCATCATCCCTCGATCTATTGAAGAATTTTAGGAGTCAAAACAAATTCAATTGGGTGCTGCTAATCATGAACAGTCAGAAGGCACCATAGTTAAAAAGGATAATCGCCAAACAGACGAAACCGAAGACAGTCCTTTATGGAGTATGTATTTTGATGGGTCATGCACTAGAAATAATGCTGGTGCAGGGGTTTGGATCATTAACACTGAAAACAACCACACAGAATGCATCTCATGCAAATTAAACTTTTAGTGTTCCAACAACATAGCAGAATATGAATCCCTTCTCTTAGGCTTGCATCTCTTGAAGAAATTAGGAGCCAGAAGAATTAATGTGTACGGGGATTATGAGTTAATCATTAGGCAAGTCAATGGGGAGTATAATGCGAATCATCCCAGACTTAGAGCCTATCGGAATGATGTCATGGATCTGTTGACAACATTTGAGGAGTCAAACCTGAGTTTCATCCCAAGGAAAAAGAACATTGCGGCCCACAATTTAGCTTTTGCGGCCAGGACATGTCTAACGCCATATGAGACTGGAGACAACACAACTCCGATAAAATTTAGACCGGCAGTGCCTGATAACGAAAAATATTGGCAAGTGTTTGACAATGACAAACAAATAGAAGACTTCATGCAATTTAGAAATGAGTTCGAACTGCACAGTTCAGATTCAGATTATGATACAGACTGCAGTGAAGAAAACTTTCTTGGTGAAGAAGAATCATCTCCTCAACCTGCCAATATTAACCTATTGTCTAGCAAACTTAGGAACAAAACAGAATTAAGTGCAGAGTTAGAAACGGAAGAATTACAAACTCTGCATTCTAAAGATGAAAATTTGCCGAGTGGTCTAACGCCTTTAGAGGAGTTTTTCGATTTTAACGATGTGGCCAATAAACCAAAACTGGAACCTGTAGAGACTGAAGTAGAGGAGTGCAATATAGGCAGTGAGGAAAAACCGAAAATGATCAAACTGTCCAAAACTTTGCCAGCTCACATTAAGCTCAAATACATAGAGCTGTTCCAAGAATTTTCTGATGTTTTTGCTTGGAGTTATGAAGATCTCAAATCCTATGACACTGAAATAATACAGCATAAAATCCCTCTTAAAGAAAACCAAAAACCATTTAAACAGAAACTGCGCAGAATAAACCCTGTCCAGTTGCCATTGGTTTAGAAGGAGATCATGAAAATGTATGATGTTGGCATTATTGTCCCTATTAGATATTCTGAGTGGGTATCTAATCTGGTGTCCGTTAGGAAGAAGACTGGAGAAATCAGGCTTTGTATAGACTTTAGAGACTTAAACAAAGCTTCGTTAAAAGACAACTACCCTTTACCAAAAATGGATCACATTTTACAAAGGGTGGTGGGGTCTAAAAGGATTTCGTTGCTTGATGGCTATTCAGGGTATAATCGGATTCTAGTTCACCCTACTGATCAATTAAAGACAGCTTTCCCTACTCCATGGGGCACTTTCATGTATGTGAAGATGCCTTTTGGTCTAATGAACGTTGGAGCAACCTTTCAGAGAGCCATGGACATAGCATTCTCGGAAGAATTGGGTTTCTTCATCATTATCTATCTGGATGATGTCACTGTGTTTTCAAAAACAGATGAAGAACATTTAGAACATTTGAGAAAAGTTTTCGAGAAGTGCAAAAGGTTTGGAATATCTTTAAACCCTAGGAAGACACTATTTGGTCTCCAAGAAGGTAAGCTTCTTGGACACATTATTTCAGAAGAAGGTATAAAGATAGATCCAAAGAGGATTGAGGCTATATTGCAAATCTCTCATCCTCAAAATATCAAAGAGTTGCAGTCTTTCATTGGAAAGATAAACTTTTTGAGAAGGTTCATCCCTAACCTAGCTGAGCTCCTTAGAAATATCACAAACATGCTGAAGAAGGAGCAAGGGATAAAATGGACCTTGGAAGCAAAGACATCCTTTGAGCTGGTGAAACAAGCATTAACCAAAACACCGGTTCTCATAAGCCCTGATTTTTCCAAAGATTTTTATATCTTCTCGTTTGCATCAGAACATACCATTGCTGTTGTCCTTTTACAGAAAAATCCACAAGGACAAGAGCAGCCTATTGCATTCTTTAGCAAGGCATTGAGGGATGCCCCTTTGAAGTATAATATTATGGAAAAGCAAGCTTTTGCTTTGGTTAAAGCATTGCAAGACTTCAGAGTATACATCCTTCACTCACACATCATTGCCTTTGTCCCTAATTCGGTTGTTAAAGACATTCTAGCACAGGACCCAGATGGTAAGAGAGGTAAGTGGATTGCTGTTATTCTCGAATATGATTTAGAGATAAAACCCACTAAACTCATCAAAGGCCAAGGTCTAGCTAGATTAATGGCTAAATCCAATTTTGAAGTTCTTGATATTAATATGATTAATGCTTTGGACAGCCAAGAAGAATTCTCAACTCCCATTATTGAAAACCATTTTATGAATTCTCCTTGGTATGCTGAGATCGTTTATGTTTTTCTTAAATTAAATACACCTCCTGGTTTATTGAAAACAAAGGCAAGGTTCTTAAAACTGAAAGCAGTAAACTATTGCATTGTAGATAGGTGTCTTTATTGGAAAAATGCTAGTGGTATATTGCTTAAATGTTTGCCTGAGTTTGATGCAGAGAAGGTTAAGCAAGAATTTCATGAAGGAGAGTGTGGAGGCCATTTGTACTGGAAGTCAACAGCCAACAAAATTTTGAGGGCTGGTTTCTATTGGCCCACCCTTTTTCCTGATGTCCACAAGATGACCACTACTTGCCATAAATGCCAACTATTCGAAGGCAAAAGAAAATTGTTACCCCTTCCTCTGCATCCAATCACTGTTGAAGCCCCATTTCAACAGTGGGGACTTGACTTCATAGGTGAAATCCATCCCTCATCTTCTGCCCAACATAGATGGATCCTTACTGCCACAGACTATTTCACTAAATGGATAGAAGCCATTCCTTGTAGGCAAGCCAATGATTCAGTTATTATAAAGTTCATAGAAACCAATATCCTCTCCAAATTTGGCTGTCCTACCAAGATCATCACAGATAATGCAGCAGCGTTTGGATCGAAGAAAATGGTTGACTTCTGTCATAAATACCAGATAACACTAGGGCATTCCACAGCCTGTTACCCTCAAGGTAATGGACTTGCAGAATCTTCCAATAAAAGCTTAGTGAACATAATCAAGAAACTGTTGGAGGACAATAAAAAGTCTTGGCACACAAAGCTAGTCCATGCACTTTGGGCTGACAGATTAACTTTGAAGAAATCTATTGGTATGTCACCTTTTCATCTTGTGTATGGTACAGATGCAATCTTTCCTAATAGCCTTGGTGTACCAGTTATGAAGTTTATCCAAGAATTGCAGACTGAAGATAATGACATGATCAGAAGAATAAATCAGACCATTCATCTTCAGCAAATCAGAGAGGAAGTGTACAACAAAACATTGCAGAAACATGACAGCATTAAGAAGCTTTTTGACAGAAGAAAAAAGGCCACCAATTTCAAGATTGGGGACAAAGTTTTAAGGTGGGACTCAAAGAGAGAAGACAAGGGAAAGCATGGTAAATTTGACAATCTATGGTTTGGCCCTTACTCTATTCATTCAGTTGCTAGAAACAATGCATTCTTCTTACAAGAGCTGGATGGAACAGATTTGTTTGGGGGTCCTGTCAATGGCAGGATGCTCAAGCATTACTTCTCTTGATTCATGATATGTTTTTAAGCCTTCTTTTTTTCTTTTTCATTATGAATATTTCATCCACCATTGCATTCAAAGTTATGAAAAATCAAAAAATACAAAAACAAAGAAAGAAAGAAAAGAGGGCAGAAATGAAAAACAAGAAAGGCACGGCCCCATGCCAAAAAGAGAAATAAATCTGAAAGTGTGCAAGCTTAAATGCCACTCCTGCAAAACACACTTCTAGTTAGTCAAACTGTTTAATCTTGACTAATTAGCTTTCAATTTTCTGCTGATAGGGTAGTGAATTTGATTTGCCAAATTGTTCAATCTTGGCTTATCAGTAGATAGATTAGGATAGAATTTAAGGTTCAAACAAACTCAAAATCTGAACCAAAGTTTCCAAAGAGAGATGACTCAAAACTGTTTTATTTTTCTGAGTCATAAAAGAGAAAAACTGGTTCTAATTTGCCCAAAATCTGAATCAGATATCAAGAAAGAGACAACTCAAAACAAAATTAAAAACAGAGCTGTAAAGAAAAAGAAGGCCATAATGAGAAACTTTCAGATCTTAAGCCTTCCATTTTGATTTAATTTTCTACAAATAATAATCTATGTGCAGCTTGTTCTTATGCCATAGATCATAGCAAGTCAAACAACTCAATCTTGACTTGACTATTTTTAAATTTTTGTTGTAGAATTTAGAGAATGAAAGTTTGTTGGACTGTTTAATCCCAACAGACAGTAGACTAGGTAGAGAAATATCTGAGCTCAACTGTTTAATCTGAGTTCAGGGAGAAATAAGGAGTAGAAATAGTTTAGATTTCCTGCTTTCAAAAGAATAAAATGTTGTGAATAAAGTTTTCCAATCCAAGTGCACTCTGATGAAGAAAAAAATGCTAGATCTGTAGGATTGGGTAGGTAGCAAGCTTGTTGATAAAGGTCCATTGTTTTCATGGCTGCCAAATATGTTTTTAGAGAAGATCATTCAATCACAGAAGGACAGCCCAATGGATGAGGCAACTAATCAGCCTCCCAGAAATCAGGTCTGAATTCTTGATGCCTTCAAGAAGGCACCATCCCCAAGTGGAGCCACTGTTAGCCACCTATAATATTTTGTTATACCAAAAGGTGGCTAAGATCTTTTTTTTGAGCCTCCAAGGAACAAATTTTATCACTAAAAATTGTTGGCTCTTGAAGACTCCTTGTAGGCCTCATGCCTCTATCCAAAATCCTCATTTGCTGTCCCATTTTTTATACTCGGGAATTTCTGCTGATTCCAACTGAAAGACTGCTGAAAGATCGTCATTTCTCCTCTTCTCAAAACCTTTCATCTGCTCCCCTTTTTCTCCATCAAAACTACCTTGTTTTCATAAGTCCTCTTCTTTCCATTTATGAAAATTTCCCCTTTCATAGTTAAAAAATCACTTTTTAACTATTTCGGAACCCCCAAATCCATTAAAATCCTTGAAAATTTCTTATAAAAAATCAAATTTTTATTGCTATGGACCTAAGCCCCTTGGGCTAAGTCCTAAACCACTTCCCCCCACATGCCCATGTGTTAAAACCAAACGCCAAAGCTTTTCGGCGCTAATCGCATCGCAAATATCCAAAGGGTGCATGATTTTGAACCATTACAAAGCTCCGATTGCGATTAGCCTTTCATATAAAACCATCCGATCATATTATTTCCTCATATAACCATAGAGCCTGCAATCGGGCCATAAACCATTGAAAAATCCCTCTCCGATCAATATTTTCCTTTGTAAACCCAAAAACCCACTTTCCGAAAGTTTTAAGTTGAGAACTTAAAACCACGTGATAAATACAAATGGGTTGATTGAAAAGAGCCGATCGCGCAATCGCAATCGGAAACAACACAAATGGGTTGATCGGAAAGACCAGGCTCAATGGCCCGATTGCGATTGGCCCTTGTCTCTATACTCCCGGGCATATTACATTCCATATATCCGAAGGCCCCGCAGTCGGGCGCCTGTCCGCTTTATATATATATTCTTCTGCCCGATCCATAAAAACCTTTGATTATACCAAAAGTTTGGGTTTCATAAAAATTGCAAGGTTTTCTCCCCCGAATGGTTCTCCACCGTTGATCTCGTTCTTGAATCAATGGTTATCGCTAAGTTGCATTGCAATGTTTCAATCGCAATCGCAATGTTTCACCCCCCGATTGCCGATCCCCGATTCAATCCCAACCGTTGATCTAACCCTTTGATCCAACGGTCCGCGCAAAATCATATCGCAATGTTTTAATCGCAATCGCAATGTTTGACCCCCGATTTTCGATCCCCGATCAAATCCTGACCGTTGATCTTGTACTCAGATCGACGACCTGCGCTCAATCACAAAGTTTCCTCCGATCGCAATCGCAGACCTTCTCGGCTCACCCCCGATTGCCGATCCCCGATTCAATCCCGACCGTTGATCTTGTTCTCAGATCGACGGCCTGCGCTCAATCGCAAAGGGCTCAATCGCAAAGTTTCAATCGCATGTTGTTGTGTGACCTCCCCGATTGCGATCCTCCGATTAAATCTGGGCCGTCCATTTCCCGCCTATCCAACGGTCCTTATTCCCTCCGATCGCAAGTCTTACCGCCATTTCGAAAACCCTCCGATTCACTTTCCGTCGTTGATCTGATCTACAGATCAACGGCCAACGCTTAATCACATCGCTGCGTTTCAATCGCATCCCCTTTTCTGCCACCCCCGATTGAGATCCTCCGATTAGATCTGGACCGTCCACGTGTCCAGATCGAACGGTCCAAAACCACCTCGCCTTATTTCTTCTCCCTGCTCTCATTTTTCTGTTTTGCACCGATCTCCATCGTTAGATGTTTTTATCCGACGGCTACGCTCCTCTCCCACCATCTGAAGCAGTTTAAACCTATTTTCCGCAGGATTTCTTAATTGTTTTGTGTTTGATGCAGGTGTTCTAAATGGTTTTCCATTGTATAACGAAGAAATGCCAAGGGCTGGGAATGACGATTCTCATGCCCTCATTTCATTACAGAGAAGCCATCCACGGGGCTCTATTCCATGTTTCGTCAGTACTCTATGAGTATTGATGCCGTAAAGCCCAGTGCGGGTCTGCACATCGACAAGACACTGTTTTAATTCAAACACAGTTAAAGAGTATCAGTTTTGAAGACGGAGCACAACATATGAAGATTGAAGACAATTTTTATGGGGATTACGGCTAAGACAGTTATCAAAAGCCTAATCCCCAATCTAAAACACAGTTTAAAGGAAAACCTAAAGTGTTTTATCAGACAGAAAGCCTCCACCGCCACATCTGAGGCAAATTGATTCCTCAGCTACCACCGAGCCCCCTGTTGCCTCAAAGCATTCAAATAGAGGCCGAAGTTATTGAAGAAAATCTGATATTCGCCTCCAGCGCAGCCAAGAAATTACTCCACACAGCGTACAGAGCCTCAAAGTCAAATAAAGCTCCCACCGAGCTTTGATATTTATTGTAAAAATTTAATACAGTGATCCACCTGTAAATTTCTCTCTCGAGCCCCTCAAAGGGCCGAGAAGTCTTGAACCTGTATTAATTATCCTGAGAGATATTTTCTCAGATCGCCTCCTCATTCTTCTATAAATGCCTCAGAAGAAGATGAGAAATTGTTGGTTGCAGAAATTTCAAATACACTTGAGCTCGAGACTTCTATTTGTACATAGTGTTCACTGGCCCTTGAAGCTCTGTTTGTGCTAGAGTAGTTAGGTTGAATAGTGAAGATGATTGCTGAACTGAAACATTGGACTTGAAGATTGTAACTGGTTTGACATCAATATAAAAGCTGTTTCTTGGGATCCTGGTCTTTATCACTGGTGAAGTGCTTCTTTCTTTGTTAATCGTGTTCCTTCTATGTATGCCATATTGTTCATTTTCCCTCTGTAAAGAACAGTTTAAACAGGGTTAGGATTTTCTGTATAGCAGTAACCTTCTCTGGCTGAGAAATATTTATCTTAATGTTTTCTTCATATTTGTTTATTTAAGAATGATTCAATACAGTTTAAACAGTTAGGAATGTTGGCGTTCCCTCGTCCTTCTGTTTGCTCAAACATTTTTCTCGAATGTTATTTCCATTATTTGCTATTAAAGTTAGACTAGAGAAGATATGGTTTGCCTTGATTCCTAGATTCTTTTCTCCAAAGGCAGATTCTGAAAGTTTCCCTTGGTGTTGACTGAAAGCAGACTAGGTTTAAAAGTACTTTATCTGATCTTAAGTTACACTTTGTTTTTCTTATGTGTTTTCATACTTTCTGAAGGTAATTATGTGGATTACTGGATTGTTTGTCAATTAAGCTGCTTTAATAAGAACTTGCCCAAGAAGTCTATGGTTAGCCCTGTCCTTGGTTGGTTTTAAAAGAGTTACTTAAGAGGCTTTTCTTGTTTGGACTGACTATAAATCCTCTGAGAAATTATTATCAGTTTCCACCCCTCCAACATTTTAATGTTTCCATTTCATCATTTTAAATCTCAATAATCTTGTGGTATAGATGACTTGCCCCTTGGATCACACTTGATGGTGTTGTTCGATTAAAGCCCATATATGACTCCATAGCCCAATGGACTAAAAACCAGCGTTATATCTATCTATCTGCCAAAACTGTTCTATTTGCTTGCAACTTCTCACTTTTGAAACTTTTTGCACTTAGGACTTTCCCCTCAAGTAACATTTCATGCTCAACCATCCAAAACAAAACAAAACCCTTGGCCTTCATAACTAGCTTAATATCATTACCTTAAGCTTTTCAAAGACAATATCCATCTTTGTACATATTGGAGAGATCCCTCTCCGGATTCAGGAGGGCTAGATCCTAGAATCCCAAAGTTGGTTGAAACGATGTTGTTTCTGTAATTGGACTCTGCCAATCTTGCTAATAAATTACGGAGACCTAACTGCTTGTCGTCTGGCGGGTCCCTTTTGTAAATGGGCCATCGACTTTATGGAGTGTCGACCGCCATCCACTGGTAACCATAAATATATCATCGTGGCGGTCGACTATTTCACAAAATGGGTCGAGGCTATGCGAACATTTAACAACACGGTAGCTACCGCAGCCCTCTTTTTCTTTAACCATGTTATCGCTCGATTCGGGGTTCCGAAACAACTAGTCTCTGACCACGACCGACATTTTGAAGATGAGATATGGCATGAGCTATCCTCACTATTGGGTTTTGAGCACCAATATTCCTCCTCCTATTACCCCCAAGGTAATGGCCAAGTTGAAGCAGTCAAAAAAATCCTCAAGAATATGCTTCAACGAACGGTGAATAAGCACAGAACCAACTGGCATCTTATGCTCTTCCCTGCTTTGTGGGCCTATCGAACTTCTGTTAAAACCGCCACCGGGTTTACTCCTTTCCACCTCGTTTTTGGAGAGGAGGCAGTCTTACTGATCGAGTGTGAAATCCCTTCCCTTCACCTGGCCGTTGAAATTCTCCCTGATACCCAACCTCTAGAACAACGACTTATCATGCTTGAGCGCGCCTCCGAAGACCATCATGTTGCATTGCAAACCCTTGAAGCGGCTAAGAAACGCACCAAAGCTCAGTATGACCGAAAATTCCACCCTCGTACTTTTCACGAAGGCGACCTTGTCCTAGTATATGACCAGGCCCATGATGTTCTTGGTCATGGGAAGTTCGACTCATTATGGCTAGGCCCTTACATCATCAGTAAGGATCTCGGTAAGGGGGCATACCTCTTAGAGGACTTCGAAGGCAACCCCCTTCCTAATCCTCGCAATGCACTCTATCTTAAGAAATATTACCCTTAGCATTTCCCTTCTGAAATGCATGTTTTATTTTCTTTTAGATAGCCAGCATATTTTTTGTTTTCATACTTTGATACTTCGCCAGGACATACTTTGTCCCAGAAGGATCACTTCACCTCTCCTCAAAATCGAATTTCCTCACTTACAACACTTGTACTTGGGGCATCACTTTGCCTCCATACTTGTCCTTGTTCGTGTCGATTTTCGTCATGAGATACCATCTTGTACTCATGTTTTCATGGTCCCCCATGGGACCTTTACTGTGTGGCAGCACCATCGAGTCACCCTTGTTTAGAGCATCCAAGTTGAGTCCTCATCGCATTCATGGAGTCTATCTCGAGTCCCTTTGTATCCCGCTATAGTCCTCCCTCCTTCATTGCTTGGTCTCTCTCTTGTGTCGCACATTATGACCTTCAGTCCCACTGTCCCCTATCCCTTATGATATTGTGTCAGTCGCTGCCATGTCATTCATGCCCTTTATGCTCTAGCAAGGGAAGTCATCCATTCGCTACTCAGTCCCCTCCATTCCATCTTCATCATTGGTATTAGTCTGTCCGTCGCTCTACTATTTTCTCTCGTGCCTTAGTTGAGGATCTCTCATTGCCTCACCTATGGTAGACCTCCTTCTGTCGACATCAGCTCCTTCATTCCAGAATACAGGTCTAGAGGGTGGTGTACCTTGGTTCCAACCTCCACTCTTTTTCGGTGCCTCGGATCAGGCAAAGGGATCTCTCATTTCCCTTTGACTTGATTGTTTCTCCACTCCAGCTCCTTTCAGCATGATCGAGATCCATATACTTGATGGTTCAGTGATGCAGCAGCAGCTCTTGGTGATTCTCGGGTGTGTGTGAGATGTCTCAGCCCTCATGAGGGGGTGGCCCTGCAGGTAGCCCCCCACATGCCCGGATGACCTCTTCATTGCAACCCTTGATGTAGCTCCATATATTTGATGATGTCGGCCTTAGCCGATTGCAGTGCCTCTTTGATTTGCATGTATCAGTCAGATTTTGTGAGCCCTTCCCCGCTTATAGGGGGAATTTGGGTTGTATTTGTATCACATGTACTCAGATATTATTGTATAAGTCCTGGATATTATCCCAGGCACAACATGTATGTGGGATCCCTCATTGTAATTTTATCTAGCTCATGTTTATGCCGGCTATACTTTATGGTTCGGTCCCTTGTTTACTGGACACACTATTCTTTTGTACTTTGTCTCGGCGGGCATAGGTATGCCTCCCCCGCCGCCTTTAGCACAAGTACCCTCTCATAAAAAGAGACTTGTTGCACCTGCAAGTCTCGTCTCCTCAGGGTCTAGTTCTTCAACACATTAGTCTACCTCACATTTCTCTCTCTGACTTCCCTTTTGATGTCTGGTGATTGAGTTCTTACAACGTACTTCGGTCATACGATTTTCTCCTAACACTCGCACGCTGGGGGGCAATCTGTTACACCATTTTTGGTCATCTAACCTACTATCATTAGATGGACCCAAGTACACCATGTAAGACCAATTTTACCCTAAGTAAAATTTCCTTCACTATGTAAAATAACTTAATAAAACACGTTTATTAGGTTGTTTATGGTCTAAACAGGAAACCCCAAAAGGAAATATTAAACAAACCTATATTTGTTTGATTTTCCTCAAGGAATAATTAATTAAACAATAATTTAATTATTATTCCTGGTCATGTTTAACCCAAAACAAAGAAATTAATTAGATAAATCCTGATTTATCTTATTATTTTCTAGGAATAATTGTTTAAATCTTATTTAAATAATATTCCTTGTTAAATATGACTAAATCACCCATTAATAATTAAATAAATCATTATTTATTTGATTATCCTTCAACCACTTCCTTAAAATGATAAATAAATCATTTATTTATTTATTATTCACAAATAAAGGGATTTGACCCAAGTAAAATACCTTTTCCCTCCAACAAATATAATAAAATATTCCATAAAAGGTGGATCTAGATTTGGTTAATGTTATTTTAATCATGCACCAAGATCTAGAATGACCCAATATTTTGTTATAAATAGGAGGGTTTCTCCTACCATTCTGGACCTTTTGTTGCCTATTAGATCACTCTGGATCTATACTCTTGGTCTGACTTTGAGCCATTATCATTGTCATATTTTCCATTATTTGTTGTGTGAGCTCCCTTTGAGTTCTATCTTTGTCTAGGTTTTCTACACCAACAGGAGAGAGAAATGCTAGATATGAAGTGCTGAGGACTTCCAAGAACCCATCCCATTGAGGAGAATTGGAAACATCTTCTTGTTTTCCTCCCAGGTGCCCTTAATACAAAAAATTCTTTCAAAAATTGTTCTTGTCTTCTCTATTGGATATATGGAGCAAACCCTTCTTTTTACTGCTTAATGTCTTTCTATGCATAGATCTGGTTTTTTGCAGCTCTTGTCTTGATCAACTAACTGCAGATCTGAAGATATTGGTAGCCACATTTGATGTTAGGGCTATTAGTTATGCGTAGCTAAAGTGGTATTTTTTCGTACACTTCGACAAAGGATTCATACTAACAATAAGAAGTAGTTGGCATATAGGTCGAGTTTTGAGCCTTCACACATTGATAATGCAATGGCTTAGGTAAAAACTCACACATTGAAAAGTCATCAATGAAGAGAAGACAAGATCATTATGAATTACACATACTCCAAACTTCCTACCAAATTCTACTTAGTTGTCCGCAACTCAGCTATACATAATCTTATAGTAAATAAAAATTCCACAAAGCCTTCTTCACATAGCTAATAAATGGTCATTGGAAGAGCACCCCTTATATAATAGTAATAGTAGCAATCAATAGATTATTTCATATTGAACTCCTAGACTATGTTCTTTTTTACCATGTATCTATAGGTTGTAGCCTTCTTCTTGTTTGAAGAGGAGTTGTCTATTATCAGAACTACCATCCCTGCCTCTGATGCCTTGAAGTAATTACAAATTGACTCACAAGATGAAGACAACTTTTTGTTCTTTTCAATTAGAGTTGAATAGCTTCCTTGTGCACTCAACACAAACTCTGACTGATAGGAAACATCCCACCCACCGACTATGAGGTCCCACAGAATTGTTGCTCCCGCCTGAACAACAGACAACTTGAATGTGAGAATTCAAAAAAAAAGAAAAATCCCAATCGCATATATCTTGAGGATGAACTCAATCTCAAATCCAAAACCCATAAAATTTATATCCAAAACTAAAACTCATCAAATTTGGAAGTATATTGGAAACAAAAACGAGGCAAAAGAGCTAAATTTGAATGCAGGAACTGACACAAAATCTGCAAACTTGAGCAATTTTTGACGTACATTATTTTGTTTGACAAAATAGATCAGGGAAGAAAGGCCTCAGGGAAGATCACACTAGACTAGGGGTAAGTAAAAACCACCAAGGTGAAGCATGGGAACAAGAATACAACCAAAAATGATCTATAATTTTTTTCAATCAGTGATCCATCCATAGGACAAAATTTTTCTCCTAGGGGTTACCCACTTGGGTGTGTAACAAAGCCCATCAAACAGTTTATGAAGCTGTTGACCCTTCTCCTCTAAGAGTGAAAATAAAATGACATAGGAGCGATAGAGGAAAGAGAGATATTTGGTGTAGAGGATTTTGGACACCCTTAATCTTCTCATTAACCTGAAGAACAATTATTGGACCCTTGGTCTCCTATATAAATATCAATAAGACCTGGTCTCTGAATCATCTCATCTTGTCTTATGCATTGCATTAATTGTAAAATGAGGTTTCCCTCTCGAAGTGGACTATGGTTATTGACTTCTTATCCTTTTTTAGGTGCCTAGTTCATAACAATGTCTATCTTATTAGTAGGCATCATATATTTTGACTCGCATTTAGTGAGGTGGTTTATGGCACTTAAACGTACAAAAATAAAATTGTGCTCACTTGGAAAATGGGAGAGGAATCTTCAATTTATGTTTGCCAATTATTCAAATTCTATTAAGGAATCGATAAAGTGTGAGTGCATTGTTTGTATGTTACTTATATGCTATAAAAAATGCTTTGTGTAAGTTTGCGCTCCAAAATGCCACTATGGATATTTCAATATTTCAAAAAGTTTACTTAGAATTGCTCACACAACATGTTTCAAAAGAATGTCAATGTGGAGCAAAAGCTCACTTTAAAAATATGTAATAACGAGTATTATTAGTAAACCACCATTATTTGTTTATGAATCTTGCAAGGCCTCATTTTATGGATAGTATGATGGATAATGGAGCTTTCATGACCTTTTCAATCACAACCTCCTATCATACATCCATTGAAGATTAAACCATTAGAAGCCCTTTTTTATTAGCACTAGACGTGTGATTGTTGTATGCATATGACACTCAAGCACCCTCCATTACTAAATGCATGTCTTTGATGGGCCCATCGTCAAAAGAGAAAGCTCCACTAGTGTTTGTCGATTATTCCAGATGATTCGAACATATAACCAAATGATTGTTGCTCATTTCCATAATGAACATGCCCACCATCCAAATAAAATATTCCTCATTTTTTTGTGGATGTGTACATGCAATTTGAACTTATAACCCATGGGTTGTTGCTCATTTGGGTGATAAACATTTCAATCCTCGTTGATGTCAACCCAAGTCCAATGTATTTTCATTTCAAATGTCTATTGTCTTAGTTCTGAGATTATTTAGTACATCCCCTATCCAAATCCACCCACACCCATCAATCTAAACCTCTAGACCCCTTTTATGACTTTCAAACACCTTGTCATTTGGTATGTTCACAATATATTAATGCATCTTTCCACACAAGGGTTGTGTTTATAGTGAAATACATCAAGCAACAAGTTGCACATAATTTCAACCATGAATTCAATTTATCTTGTAATTTTCACACCATGTGGTAATAAAATCATTAGAGGATATGTATTCATGTATAACTTGTTGCTCTTTGGGGTTGAATTTTGGATTCAAATCTTGCGAATGTAGTGGTATGCGGATCAATACAACAACCACACATATTAGCATAGTTCAAATCCCATGTTCATTGCAACCTATGGCCACCTCAAAACTCAAACCCCACTTGTGGCCTAAAACCTCCCTCACAATTATTTTACTTGTGCTCCTTTGCATGATAATGTCATCAATAGATTCCCAACAATACCCTACTATGGTCTTCTTCTAGAAGAAATCCTTCTTCCTTTTAAGTAACATTAACATGTTAGACCCGCTTTTCTCTCCACCAATCACATTCACATTTATATCTTTTTGAGCAATTTGATGACTACCACGTTGGCTCGATGACTTCACAACATAAATAATTCAGATTTTTTCTTGCAATGTGTACATCCCTCGTCCATTTTGGCAATCCTTCACCCGTTTACTTTGAAGACATAGAACATCACTATATTTTGATTAATTGTGTAAATTCGGAGAACAATTTATGTATTTTGGTATTTCTTTCTACTTGATGTGGTTTTAGATTGTACATGACAAGTGATTGAGATTTGCAAAAGTATTGTAGTTATGTCAAGCTTATAGCTCATTATGGTGCCTCATTTGGAGAAAAGATGTGAATAAAGATGAGAGGGATGTGAGAGCATAAGGTGTCATGAGTAGCCACCTAGATAGTGAGGTGAGCAAAGTTGAGAGAGTGCAAACAAGTTGTCGTTGGTTCTCTTTGACCAATTAAATTTTGGTTGGTTTCATTCATTGTGTTATTCTCACTCAATAGTTCGGTGCTCTGATAACCTTGATATCCTAAATATTCATCTCATTATATATGTAGTAATTTGGAAATTGAATATTTCCCTTTAAGCTTAAAGAATATGAATAAAATATTAAATATTGAAACATAAACATGTTGAAATAATTTGTAGACTTTCTTAATAACACAGAATTAATTTTCTCATATATATTAAAAGAGTTATATCTCTTAAAATTATTTTTCATTACTTTTCTCTTGCTCACATTGTTAGAACTATCTCTATGCATATATAACATATATTTATCTACATGTATAATATTCAACATTGAAATTATTTTGACTATAATTTTACATGGCAATTGGAATGCGTGGATCTACATGTTAATAAATCAAATGCATTATATTACAAATGTTACATGTTAAGATCGATCACCATAAATATGATGAGGATAAACATTCACCATGCCTAGCAAAGACTTTGCAAAGTTATGAATTTCAATAGTACTTAGTTTTTCTTTACAAAAATAATAGAAAAGGGATTGCTCAATGTGAAGGCAGTTATATGTCCATATCAAATTTGCTCCCATCGTAAATATATGTTTCATTAATCAACTAGTTGCAACATACTTGTATTTGTTTATTTTCTTACATGTTGTAAATGAACATTGCAATAGTTTGCTCCCATCGTGAATATATTTTTCACTAGTCAACTAGTTTCAACATACTTGTGTATTTGTTTCTTTTTCTTACATGTTGTAAATTAACATTGTAATAGTTTATCAACCTAGTATTGGTAATGGTTAGAATCACCATTCTTTGTTATGGATTTACATGTCTAACATCATCTCTGAAATACATTAATATTTTTTTAATTGAATTTGAATTGTTGGTATTGAGTGAGTTTCATTTTTATCGCTTTACACCATTAGTCTCTTCATGCATCCCAACCTGTGATCAAATGGCCGATTCAACGTGACTAGAACGAATCTTACTCTGTGATATTATAATTTATATATGAGACTAGACAGACAGACATCCTCAAAGGCTTATTGTTGCTCTATAGACTTTCAAAAGGCTTTTGGCACTGCACTGTTCCCAGAAATTTACCAATCAAGCAGCTTCATGTCCTTGGACTACTTGAGGACATTTTTTCTGGTGTGATGCAACTTTATGATAGAATGATTGGCAGTTTTTGCGATTACTATAGATTTTCTGAAGGTATCACAAGTATTGGGGGTGTCAAGTGGGCGTGTGTTCTCTCTCCCAGACTAGTTGGGATCTACATTGATTACCAGCAATTCATCAGGGAATTTACTCAATCTCAGGATAGTTGCCTACTTCATCAGATCCTGGTTTCATTCCTTTTATTTGTAGATGTTGTTGTATAATTGGCCTCTACTCCAGAGGGGTCATAGAGTCAACTCGATGCATTGGATATATTTTGCAATAATTGATAACAAACAATTAACCTTGGGAAATTATGATCTCTAATACCACCAAAGAGGCCCTCTCCAAGTATATCATTTTCCCTTTCTGTGGAAGTTAATGGAGATTACCACATTTTATGCTTAGGGATCGAATCCCGGATCCCACTTTCAATTGGAAGCTTGTAAGCAATATTGATTGTTGGCCATTATTTACAGACAATGCCCCAGTTTCATTTCCAAGAAATCCCATCTAAAATGAAGCTCTTTGATGCAATTACCAACCCTACTGTTTTATATGGATCTAAGATTTGGGGCCCTAGCCTTGGTCATATAGAGTGGTCTCACAATGTGAGGGTCTAGACTATCCTGCTGCATCTTATTTGGTGAAAACGGGCTCTTACCCAATCTCTCACTCAAGCAGAGTTTGGAGCTTATCACTTAGATCTTGAAACAGCCTGGAAGCTTACCATCTACACCCATTAAGTTCAACAAACAATAAAAGTCCTCAAGGGATGATAGGTGCCCCTTTTTGGTGCTCTACTTTTCAGAGAGACTTGCAATCCTAACTAGTTGATTCAATAACCTTTTTTATTTTATAAGGCACAATAGGCATCTAGTTCACTGCCTCCCTCCCTGGAACTCCCTCAGTGCCCCTGCCTGCCTCCTCCCACAAAGGAGAAAATTAAATTCTACATTCAAGAGAGATATTTGCAAGAACTTCATCTAAGATGTCTAGAATGCATCACCTCAACCTATAAGCACCAAGATGGCCTTTATTTCAAGCATATCTTCCAGATCTCCATAATTTCTATTATCCAGCAGCCAGCTAAGCTATCTTTAGTTCCATCTATTTTAGGGACTTCATCTTCCTCGAGCCAACTTCAGATGTGCTCACATGGTACACCACTTGAGAGTACAAACCAAGCACAAACTCACCATGGAGAAATAGATCAATAGGCTTTTCCCATTACATGAGGTTGAGATTAAGGAGTACTTTATCTTTAGGTGCCCAATCCACAACTAGATTAGAGGGAGGTTTCATTGATTCTATAGGAGATCGGGAAAGTCTTTTCCAACCTTTTCTAATGCAATAATACCTTAACCAATGCTCCCTTGTGTTGTTAATTTTAGAGATTTACTCTTAGGAAGAATTTACATTGGACTTAGAACTCTTCCGCAACAACAATGCGTTTTACCTCCTTTTTTCTCCCAATCAAGGGAACTAGGGGATAAATAAACTCACAGCCACTTAGCTGGATAGCAATAGCTCTGTCTAGCCTTGTTTCATTGTTTGCACTACCCAAGTTCCAAATAGTTTCATGTCAAGGGCTGACAAAATGATCGGATCTACTCAAGAGCATCAACACTATCGAACACATAGTGAGAGACACATTATTGGCTTCTTCCCTGATGATATGAGTTCCTCAACATTGGTTTTTGATTTAAGAGGAACTCCTAGCATCAGGGAATGAAAATATCATTCAAGTCTGCTCTCCAAAAAGTAGGTTTCACACAATTCTAAGGATTTCATGGGCAAAAGTCTTCCTATTGTTTTCAGAACTAATTAATATAATTTACTCTTATCCCCAAAAGAAGTGTTTCTTTGTCTCAAGGATATTAATTTCTTAGTGATCCATGAATCTAGTGGATTCCATTAGCACAAAACGTTAGTGGATTCCCTTTTAAGCCTAATTGCTGCTTTCTCCCATACATACACACATTTATCATATATACAAGTGCATTTCTAGTGCATTAGTGCTACAATTTTAATTTATTTATGAGAAGTTAACAAACTTGAAAAAGAAAAGAAATTTTCGAATGTGAAATATGTGAAATAGTAAATTTTGTCACTCATTTTCCCTATAAAATCTTCTTATAGTTCACACGATATTGAAATAAGAAATTTCTCATAAATGTTTAAATTTTATCTCACTGTGGTTATATGCTTTTCCATGTTAAAAAAGCATTATATTTGACATGTCAAGTGTGAAAGCAAAATATACATCATATTGTCCATACAGGCTCATAAAATAACAGTACTATGGCTATCTTGTAGAAAGTTTTTCTAAACTATCACTACATTAGTACATAGTACATTCATCCTAGGCACTTGAAATATGGTTTTTGAAAAGAGACTATGGCAATGTGCTGCCTATCTGAAGACTCTGTGAAAAACATATCAGATCAAATCTAAAAAACTGAACAATAAAAACCTTGCATTGGAACAGGCGTCTAACAGAAGCAGTGAACAGAGAACATCATCTGAGTTCCAGCTGTGATGATTTTACTAATAAGGAGGACTAAAATTTCTCTACTGTAGCACATGGTATCACGTTTTTAATATGTCCCAATTGCAGTTCTTTGAACTCATTGCCAGAGGAGCAGTAGTGTTTGTAAATTCAGCAGAGGTTGGATGTTCTAGATGTGATAGCTCTCTAAGGGTCCTTTTCAAAAGGGATTTGTGGAATCTGTTATCAGGAGAGGTGGCAATGGAAACATATTTTCTAGTAGGATTGTAAGCCCGTACATTATTTAGATAGAAAGTTGAGAACAAGACTTGCATATTTGATTGAGATGGCAGTATTTTTTGAAGATGCAATATGGTCTAAAAGAGAATGTATCATTCATGCCATTGTAGTTGGCTATCTAAGTGAATTTTTAATTGTTCTTTATTCATTAACCTCATGTTTCACAAATTTTATCTTTGTATATAGGGTTGTTGGTGGTGTTGTGCATATATTGACCTGGGCAACTTCAAGGACAAAAATGAATTGGATAAGGCTGTCACAACCTTGTCAATAGATTCCCCATCAACAACAAACCAGAAATGGAATGTAAACCAGCTGGAAAAAGTATCTGCAATGACATTTATTTCTTGGAAGACTGGCAAGAAAGTAACCAAGTTGAACTGCTAAGATATAAATTTGAGTTGAATAACAAGTGTCTCAAGACATATATTTTGAATAGAATTTTGGTTGTTCATCCATTTGATTAGCGAAAGAGAATCTCCAAATACCTGTAGCAGATGAGTCCCTTTGTTAGTGGCCACCAATAAAAGAGCTCGCAAAGCCATGAACTCACCGAAGTTGTTTGTACGGTAGCCCAAACATGCTCTGAACTTAATGAAATGATTATCAGAAGGATAAGCTATGCCTCCCAAACTACATATTTGATCATGCCCCTGGCAAGCCCCATAAAAATAAACCCGGGATAAGTTTTGTTAATAAGGAGCTCCCCAATCTGCCCGAGAAAATTGTCCTTCTGAGCCACCTTGCAAAATTGGAAAATAGCACAACTGGGGAAAAATGTGAAAGGTGGGCACAGATCTACCATCAAATACGAGTGCATTCCGCACTAACCAGATTCTTCAAAAAATAATATAGGGAACAACCTGAAAAGCTTTCAGCCTTCTGAAACCATACTTTGAGACAGTTGCCCATAGTGGAGTCATCCCAAGGGTTCCTTTGACCAATCCAATTTCCAACATCTTTCGAGAGCTGTTGCGCAAAGGGACAGACCAAAAAAACAAGAAGCAAATTTTTCTCCTTTCTTGAAAAGTATGGATTAGCTGGGACCCTATTTTTTGCGTTTTTGAAGAAGTTCCCAAGTAAGGACTCTGTTTTTCAACACCAACCACATAAACACAATGGTTTTCCTGGGGACTTTTACCCTCCATAATTTAGACCACCACAAAAGAACCTCATAGTTTTCAATAGAATGTAACATTCTATACCGGTTTGATTTTTAGCCAAAACCATTAAACTCTTCTGTAAGTCTTATATGAGTTCTATGTAATTCTTCCATGAAACCATTCCAGAACATTTCATGGACACCAGTCAACCGTACGCTCTGAGCGGAACTCCAGCCCCACTGCCAGATATTAGTAGTGAGTGGTCACCTGCATGATTAAGTCTAAATCTTCCTATCTCTTGTAATCTTAAGTACTACATCAGAAGTATTAGAGCTCATATTGTTCTCATACTTAAGTAGCTCTCCAATCTACATAACATAGTCTACAACAGATTGTGAAACAAACATTCCAGTTTTTCCTACATGTAGTCTGTTTAACCAAAACTCCTAGCATTCTGAATTTCTGATGACTTTGAAAAATATTTCATTTAGTGAAAAATATGAAGATTGTTTACCTCATCCTGACAGATATCTGAGTGAGGAGATTGTTGCTACTCGATATCTGTTGATTTCTTGAGCTGATGCACAGTCTCGTCTTCCTTAACTTCAGCTTGGGCATAATTGATTGAAGCTTTGTTGTTTGAGGCTGTGGAGAGGGAGTCCTTACGGAGATTAAGCGCCAAGTGTCTCAGCGTGTTTCATTCTTCATCCAGAATGTCCATCCTTTGTTTTTGTTGAACCAGCAAATTTATTATAGATGTGAGTGTTGAGACAGATGTTTGTTTTCATGTAACTTGCTAGTAACTGAAACCAAGGGGGTCTTATAGGATTGGATGTATTCTTTGTGCCTTCTTAGAGCCTTCTTGAGTTCCAAGATTTCCCTTTGCTCCATGGTTGCACACACAACCACAAACCAGACAACCAACTAGAACACTTTAAGAAGGCTGAGACCAAACCAGAATAGATTCCTTGTGTTGAGAAACAGATGTTCATTTTCATGTACCTTGGTAGTAACTGAAAACAACGGAGTCTTGTTGAACTGGATGTATTCTTTGTGCCTTCTCAGAGGCTAGAGCCTTCTTGACTTCCAATATTTCCCTTTGCTCCATGGCTGCACATACAACAGCAAACCAGACAACCAAAGATAGAAATCGGTACAGTAGGTGGCATTTTGAGGAGTAATAGCCTCAATGATGTGGCATTTGGATGCTCCTTTGTTGATTTGTCTTTCCTTCTGGCTTTAAACGTTGATCTGCCTTTAATATTGCTTTTGGGATTTTACCATTATCTTTTAGTCTTGAACTTTATCTGTTGACTGTTTCAAACTTTTAAACTGACTTTATCTTCCAACTGTTCTTTATCTGTTTAAACTGTGAGATTAAGTCTTTGATCTTCAATTTTGCACTTTAATCCCTTTATCTTTGGTTCTCGGCCTTTCTGTCTTTAATTCACTGTATTTGACCTTCAAACATGTGTATTAACCCTCAAGTTGTCGAGTTTAAACCTTTAACCTTTGATCTTCATGTTTCACTGTATTTCCCTTTTCCTGGAAACTTTTAATATGCAGTGTTTAGGCTTCAGAGGTGAAAATCTTTGGCTGTGTTCCTTATTGAACCATGAGAAGGCTCTGTGCCATTAAAACTGTTATCAAAACCTGCAAAAAAACCACAAATACGTTATAAAATCCTGCGAGGGAGGGAAATACTGCATGCAGAGGTTGTCAGAGGCAGAGGAGCAATGCAGAAGGGATGAATATGTAGACAGAAGAGGTTTTATGAAGAAAAATGATGAAAATCCAGTTTAAAACTGTATTTGGCACGAATTTGGGCAAAGTGGTTTTGCGAAAACCGAGAATGGTTTTCACGCGACCCTTGGGCCGTAAATGGTTTTCTCCTAGTCGAACACGATCTAATAAAAAAGCGCTACGTGGCTCCCGCAAAACCAACAGTTTCCCACGACATCAGGGAATTAAACCTCAGGTGGTAGATTTACGAGATATGCAATCTGCACCGTCGGATGAGGAGGGGCAGATCCGGCGGTGGAGATCTGGTGCGACAAAAATTTACACTGCTGGAGTTGAGGTGGGGGATAGGTGTCAAGAGGGGATTGGGAGAGGGGACCGGGTAGTGGGATGTGGGTTCGGAGGGAGGTTGGGTGCCGAGGGAAAGAGATGACTGTTATATCGATAAGATCGATGGTTAAGATCACTTGGGAGGAAAGCATAGCGCAGGGAGTTTCAAAAGAAAAAATGAATTTTACAAAGGGCGCGGGGGTTAAATAATAGTTAGGAGGAGGGGCTAGGGATAAGGTAGGGGTATGGTCCCGTGGAGGAACGAGCGACCAGGAGTAGAGGGAAAGGGGTTAGGGGTTAAAAATTTCAGTCACCTGGTTATGGGGCCAGGTCATATGACTAAAAAAGGCCAAGATTTTAAGCCCTGAGGGGCTTCAAAGCTTTTTTTGTTAATAAAAGTGGAAAAGTGGGTTTTATGTGTTTTTAAGGGTTTTTTGGAGTTTTTTCAAGTTCCGATAAGGAAGAAATGAGAAATTTTAAACCATAAATAGGGTTTTATAGGTTTAAAAGTGGTTTTGAAGGTTTTTTGAGGATAATGAAGAGGAAAGGGGAATTTTATGAAAATTGGAGGGAATGAAATGATGAAAATGGGGTTTTTAGGAAACAGTTTTCCTTTGGGAACAACAAGATTTCTTGGTGGATTTTTGAAGCGAACAACAAGCTTTTGAAAGGAACAAAAAGCTTCAAGAATGAATGATTTTCTATGAAAACAATCTCTTGAAGGCTCAAGACTTGTTTTAGCCATCATTTGCTATGACAAAAATTTACTGATGGCTAACAGTGGCTCCACTTGGGGATGGCAGCTCCTTGGAGGTGTCAAGAACTTTAGAAATTGATCTTTGGGATGCAGACCTGTGCCTTAATCCATTGAAAACTTGCTTCTTCTGTGATCATACTACTTATTAAAGATGATCAGTATTTCAAATCAACAAACAAATTCCTCCCAATATTTCTACCTACATAGCCTACATTTCCTAACATTTTTTTCTTCATAAGGTGCACTTGGACTTGCAGACCTTAAAAATCAACATTTTATTCTTTTGGAAACAGGAAAAAATAATCTAAATCTACCCTTATTCCTTCCATGAGTTCAGATTAAACTGTTGAACTCATTAATTTTCTACCTAAGCTATTATCTGCTAGGATTAGACTGTCTGACAGATTTTATTCTCTGTCTTCTAAAATAGAAATTCAAATATAGTCAAACTAGGGTTAAGCAGTCTAATTTTCTATGGGACTATGGCATAAAAACAAGCTGCACATAGACTGAAATTTGCAGAAAAAAAAAAATGTGAAGGCTTAATTTCTGAAAAATAAAAGACATCCTTCACTCTTTCTTTAGCTCTGATTTTGATCTCTTTAGAGCTGTTCTCTTTTCTCTTGGTTCATATTTTAAGCATATTAGAACCAATTCCTCATCAAACTTTATAGGTTCAGGATTTAAGCTTGTTTGAACCACTATTTTCTATCCTAATCTATTCTACTGATAAGCCAAGATTAAACCGTTTGGCAAATCTTCTTCACTAGCCTATCAAAAGAAAATTGAAACCTACCTAGTCATGATTAGGCTGTATGACTAAATAGCAGTGTTTTCTCAAGTATTGGAATTTAATCTTGCACACTTTCAGAATTTCTCTTTTTTGGTATGGGGATGTACCTTTCTTCTTTTATATTCTGCCCTCTTTTTCTCTTTTGTATTGTTTTTGTATTTCTCTTTTCTCAAATTCAAAACAGAAAACAAAAAACTAAGTGCTCATATGCTGAGCTTTATTTCTTTCCTATCTAACCTATTCTAACTTGGAAATATTTACATTTTTTAGCTAACAAACTCTCTTTTCCAATACATCCAGTCAATCAGATGGTTCCATGACTGGTCTTTTCTCATCTCTTTGAGCATGCTAGGTAAACAACAAGGGCACTCCCATCTCACTTGTCTCTTAGCAGCAGTGCTACAAATCTTCCTTGGTATTTGCAACAAACTGCTCTTAACAATATTTATTCCTTCTTGAAATGTCTTCAAGAAATGAGCATAGGGATCATGAAGTAAAGGCTGGTTATGAATATTAGGAAGATATTTTTCAACCAAGATTATCTTTTTCTCCACTAGATCAAGAAAAATATTCTTTTGAGAAAGAAAATCTTCCTCATCTTCATTGTAATCTGAACTAGAGGACTCATTATAGATTGCAGAGTTGTCCTCTTGTAGTCCTGGTATGCTTTGATTCAGTGGAATGTACCCTGTGAAGAGATCATCATATTCTTGAGTAGGGGTGTCTTTGATTACCTTAACCCTTTTAGAAGAAGGTTCTTTATATTCATCATGCTCAAGAAATTATTCATCATTTTCCTCCTCAACCTTTGAGTAGAAAGAATGTTGATTCCCAATTATGTAAAATTTGTTTATGATGGATTGGATTGGCTGATTGCTGCTATTGGGCTGATGATAGTGAAGCTCATGACACCAATCAACTTCTGGTTGCCCTGCATGATTAGTTTGTATTTGAAGCTCATCCTCATCATCAGAATGATCAAAAATTGAAAAATCATTAGTATAAACAATCTCACCAATCAAGCATATTGGGTTATCAGTTCATTTTTCTTTAATTTGGTGTATAAGTTCATTTTCTAATTCAAGACTACACAGTTCGATGGTGAGTAGGCAATGTTTTTATAAAATATTTTAGGGGTTGGCTATTTGTTTAATATTTGATCTAATTTCTTCTTTTGTTAAAGAAATTTCCTTTTCGCTTGTAGACAAAGCTTCAATAGTCCTCTTTTTCTTGTGTTATTAGTTTTGGTGAATGTCTTCTTGAGCCTCTTCTAGAAGATCTTCACTTGCGTACGGAAGAAACACTTGAGGATTTTCTAGCTTGAGGATTTTCTAGTATTTCCTGATCTAATTCTGTTTCAAACAACTCGTCATGATTGTTATGATATTCAATTTGAATACAGGGTTCATGAGTTGTTTCTTCTACTTTATCAGGGTGCCACTCCTCTTATGTAATTTGAAATGAGTTATAACATAGAGGGAAAGTCCCTATATGTGATAATTTCCCTTCTATTTCAGATTCGACATTTTCTACGTGACTACTTATTTCCTCAAAGCACTGCTCACTATTAATATTTGTATTTTGTTCGTAAAGATCCCTTAACAGTAAAACACAAGTTATAGGTAGGCAATCAATAATTTCTTGAAAACCTTCCTCATTATCTTCTATAAAGTCTTGATCATCATACATGTCTTGCTCTTTATCTGGGTCTTGTAATGGTTGAGTTTGTTCTTGGCTTGGAGAAAGCATGGGCTGCTCTAGATCATCAATTTTTAAGTTAGCCTTACCTAGAAGGGATGATGAATCATCATCAGTTATGTTTCCAATTGAATCCTGAAGATTTTCTTCTATTTCTTGATTAATTTCTTCCTCAGCTAATTCATCTAGGTTTTTATGATAGTTTTCTTAAGTATGAAATTCATAGATAGCTGCTATGAGATCTTCAGGCTGCCAATTCCTCAAATTTTCATGAATGCCTGCAAGGTATTCTATAAGGGCCTCATATTGATTACAACAGCTTCCCTCTAATGACAGGTAAGGGAATTTTTCCTTATAATGATCATAAAATACTATGTGGAGGTCTCTTAGAGAAAACAAACTACCAGCACTCAACCATTCATACCAATCCCTTGCCTTTCCTTCTAATGTTAACATGAAAATTTTCATAAGGAAATCTTCATGACATTATAATTTTAACCTCCATACATGTATATGAAATTTGATGAGATGTAACAATGGGTCATCAAATTTTTCACCTTGAAAAACAAGAGGGTTATCATCCCAATTCACTTGGGGCATCCTATGAGGGAATCCAGGGATAAGATCTCTACTCATTGGGGCATATATTCTTTGAATCCTTGGAATAATGTTTGTAAATCAAAAGATAGGTCACTGTGTCTATTCAACCAATTTAGAGTCTTCTACCAGTGGAGTCGTTTGGTCTTTTGGGAGTTGTGGAGTTGCCAAGTGAAATTTTTTAGCTTTTTTGAAGGTAAATTTTTTTATGGTCCACCACCATTGAGTTATTTAAACACTAATCTGAAATGTTCTAGGTTTTCTGAGGTCTTAAGGATGTACAAGATGTAAATCACTCATAATTTCCCAGTGGAGTCTTAGGAAAAACTAGTGGGGTCAGTAGGCCTACTGAATACTAATGGAGTCGCCAGGTGAAGGATTTTTACTTGTTTTT
Organism: Pinus albicaulis; assembly: GCA_034641835.2. Taxonomy (NCBI): domain Eukaryota; kingdom Viridiplantae; phylum Streptophyta; class Pinopsida; order Pinales; family Pinaceae; genus Pinus; species Pinus albicaulis. The sequence continues at coordinate 217,733 of MU968402.1, read as the reverse complement.
TAAGGTTTGGTTTTTGTTCACCATCAAAAATAAATAATAACCAGTCTTGGTGACACTTGTTTCATTAAAAATAGGGGTTAATTGAGTTTTGAAGTTATCTATTACTCAATAATTTCCCCAGTATGGTTGCCACTCTTATTAGGTCTCCGTAGTTTGCAAGATTGGAAAGAACAAACACTGCAGAACCAACATTAAAACCACTTTGGAATCCTAGGATCTAGCCCTCCAGGATTCAGAGAGGGATCTCTCTATATAAGTGTTTTCAAGGATATGATCTTTAAGGCTTATGATATGATATTAGGCTAGTTATAAAGCACATGGGTTTTTGTTTGTTTTGTTTGGGATGAATATCATTAATAATGAAGGAAGTATTTTGAGGGGTAAAGGTGTGAGTAGGTTGAAAATGTTTCAGCTGATAAGATAGGTAAGAAACAGTGTTAATCCATTGGGCTATGGAGTCACAAAAGGATTTAATTTCACACCAAGTTTCAAGAGTGATCTATGGGGCAAGTCATCTATGTCAACATATCTCTTTAAGTTGATTTATGGTATGAAACATTAAGAAGTGGTGAAAGAAGAAAACATATAAGAAAACAAAGAGCATCTTAAGATCAAGGACTTTTAACCTAGCCGCTTTTAGCGTACTCAAAGGAAAAACATTCAAGATAAACATAAAAAGTAGCTTAAGATCAAGTAAGGACTTTTAACCTAGCCCGCTTTCAACATACTCAAACAAATATTTTCAAAGCAATTGTTGGAGAAGAAACTAGAGGACAGGGCTAACCATAGACTTCCCTAATTCCACTCTACTTAGCAAACTTTTCAAGAATATTCGAGGATGGAATCTCAAGTTTTACTCAGCAAGACATGGGCTCACAAACATTCCTTGACTGATCACACTTTGTTGAATTATACTCAAGTACAAAACAAAGAATAGCTTAAGATCAAATAATGACTTTTAACCTAGTCTGCTTTCAGCATATTCTCAAAATAAAACATTTAAGATAAAACAAAGAATAACTTAAGATCAAGTAAGGACTTTTAACCTAGCCTACTTTCAGCATATTAAAAGGAAAACATTCAAGATGAACATAAAAGTAGTCTAAGATCAAGTAACGACTTTTAACCTAGACTTCTTTTGACATAATTTCAAGGGAAACTTTCAAAACAGCTATTGGAGAAAACACTAGAGGACAGGGCTAACCATAGACTTCCCTAGTTCAACTTTACTTAGCATGCAAATGAAAATAAAATTCAAAAACAATATCTCAAGTTTTACTCAGCAAGACATGGACTCACCAACATTCCTTTATCGATTACACTCTATTGAATTATCCTCTAATACATAATTAGCGAAACACAGGGATAAAGATTTATCAAAGAGATTTAGGTACTTGATAGTAAATTTTAATCTATATTTGCTTTTCTTATCAAAGAAAATGATTTAATTAGCATGAGAAAAATAACAATTTACAATAAGAAACCATCACCTCGAGCATGTAATTCCAATCCCATAACCGATCTTGTATTCAAGTGTTCAAAAACTAGCTTACAAATCTTTAAGTCCAATATTCTTGATAGCCTTCCAACTTCTCATCTTAGCCTATCTTTCGATTACAAAACAGCTTCACAGTTTCAAAGCTATTTACACTCAATGGAGTATTCAAAGACCAACCACAATATTGTCTTCTAGAGAAGTATTTATAGAATAATGAGGAGGTGGAGTGAAAGAAAGGTCTATCTGATCAACTAATGCAGAGTAAGTGCTTCTCGGCCTTTGAAGGGCCAAATGGAGAATTTTTCATATGTTTTAACTCTGCTAATTGATTATTACATTAAATTTCATCAATTTCAGTCTCTTTTGTTGACTTTGGAGGCTTTTGGTAGGCTGGAAATTAATTCTGAGTTGTCCTTAGAAATATATTTGACTGTGTAATTAATATGCACTCTTTTAGATGAAATCAGCTAGTAGGTGGAATTTTGAGGAGTAATAGCCTCAATGATGTGGCATTTGGATGCTCCTTTGTTGATTTGTCTGTCCTTGTGGCTTTAAATGTTGATCTGCCTTTAATCTTGCTTTTGGGATTTTACTATTATATTTTAGTCTTAAACTTTATCTGTTGACTGCTTCAACCTTTTAAACTGAATTTATCTTCCAACTGTGCTTTATCCTTTTAAACCATGAGATTAAGTCTTTTGATCTTCAATTTTGCGCTTTAATCCCTTTATCTTTGGTTCTCAGCCTTTCTGTCTTTAATTCACTGTATTTTACCTTCAAACATGTGTATTAACCCTCAAGTTGTCAGGTTTAAACCTTTAACCTTTGATCTTCATGTTTAAATATCTTTGCCTTTTCCTGGAAACTTTTAATCTGCAGTGTTTAGGATTTAGAGGTGACAATATTTGGCCATGTTCCTTATTGAACCATGAGAAGGCTCTGTGCCATTAAAATTTTTATCGAAACCTACAAAAAAACCACAAATACATTATAAAATCCTGCGAGGGAGGTAAATATTGCATGTAGAGGCTGTCGGAGGCAGAGGAGCAGTGCTGAAGGGGTGGATATGTATACGGAAAAGGTTTTATGAAGAAAACCAGTGAAATCTGGTTTAAAACTATATTTGGCGTGAATTTGGGCAAAGTGGTTTTGCAAAAACCGCAAATGGTTTTCACACGACCCTTGGGCGGCAAATAGTTTTTTCCTAGTCGAACACAGTCTAATCAAAAAGTGTCACGTGGCTCCTGCAAAACCAATGGTTTCACGTGAAATCGTGGAATTAAACTTCGGGTGGTAGATTTACACGATATTTAATCCGCACCGTTGGATGAGGAGGGGCAGATCTGACGGTGGAGATCTGGCGCAACGAAAAGTTGCACGACGGGAGTTGAGGTGGGGGACAGGTGTTAGGAGGGGATTGGGAGAGGGGACCGAGTAGTGGAATGTGGGTTCGGAGGGAGGTTGGGTGCCAAGGGAAAGAAATGACCGTCAAATCGATAAGATCAACGATCAAGATCTCTCGGGAGGAAAGCATAGCACTGGGAGTTTCAAAAGAAAAAATGAATTTTACAAAGGGCGCGGGGGTGAAATAATAGTTAGGAGGAGGGGGGTAGGGGTATGGTCCCGTGGAGGAACGAGCGACCAGGAGCGGAGGGAAAGGGGTTAGGGGTTAAAAACTTCAGGCACCTGGTTGTAGGGCCAAGTCATATGACCAAAAAAGGCCAAGGTTTTAAGCCCTGAGGGGCTTAAAAGCCTGTTTTGTTAATAAAAGCAGAAAAGTGGGTTTTATGTGTTTTTAAAGGTTTTTTGGAGTTTTTCAAGTTCCGATAAGGAATAAATAAGCAATTTTAAACCATAAATAGGGTTTTATAGGTTCAAAAGGGGTTTTGAAGGTTTTTTGAGGATAATGAAGAGGAAAGGGGCATTTTATGAAAATTGGAGGGAATGAAATGATGAAAATGGGGTTTTTAGGAAACAATTTTCCTTTGGGAACATCAGGATTTCTTAGTGGATTTTTGAAGGGAACAACATGCTTTTGAAAGGAATAGCACTTTAAGGAACAAAAAACTTCAAGAATGAATGATTTTCTATGAAAATGATCTCTTGAAGGCTCAAGACTTGGTTTAGCCATCATTTGGTATGACAAAAATTTACTAATGGCTAACACCTGGTTCCAACGAAAATTCCAAGCGATTGCTCCAAATATGAAGGCAAATCTAGGGAAGATCCCCAGGTGCATGTTATGACGTACCATATTTGGTGCTCCTCTGATTCCTAGGTCAAAATTTTGTCTGTTTATGTCTCTTTCAAAGAACGTTGACTGGAGCCATTGCAAAGTGGTACATTGAACTCTCATGGGAGACTTTTCAATATTTCAATTCCTTAGCCATGGCCTTTCTCATGCATTTTCAGTTTCTTGTTCATTATGAAATAGGAACCCACCTTTTGAAATCCTTGAAGGAAAATACTGCCACAGATATCTCTGATCATATCCATGAATGGAGAAGGCGTCGTCATTTGATCAAATTTGACATTCCTGATCAATTGTTGATAGAATGGCTTATCAAATCATTTTTCAATCAGATCTCTAAGGATATCTCTATGGGGGAAACTGTCACAGAAGAGCAAGCCATAGCTCGTGCCTAATATCTTGATTTGGTTTAATCTCAGTCTGACACATTACATGATATCTTTCCTGATGCCCTGCACCTGAATTCTCAGTCTTCATCCTCAAAATATTAGGTGACACCATCAGTAGATGGCATCATTGGTTCTGTTTCCCAGACTTCACAGAAGTCTTCTTCTGCGTCTAAGCATTAGGGGAATTTTGAGGTCTAAAATGGGCCTCCTAAGGAAAATGTACTATCAATATTCACTTTATGAGAGCCAATCACATTTTAGGGGATGACATCATCCCTAATGGTTGATGTGGCATTGCTTGAGTTAAAGGTACTTACTTTTCACATTCTCAATGGTGGATAAAAAACCATGGTTAACCATGGTAGTGCTCTAAGTAATTTTAAATTCAAAAAGAAAAGTACTCATAATTATTTCACACTTTTTGAATAAAAAATTATTATTGTCATTTCATATTTTTTGAAAGAAACAATTCATATCCCTACACAATCTTCATGTATTGACACACTTTTCAATAAATATTATATTTGTATATTTTCAAATATTTATTTATAAATAAAATCAATTCAATATGTAATTTAAAATTCCTACATAAAACATAATATTATGTTATATTATTTTTATATAATATATTAATTACATGTTATTATATAATTTTAAAATACAAAGAGTAAAGGGATCTCTACTTGAATGGTTCATGAGGCACAATAGTTGCTAAGGTTTTGCAAATGGGGTAGCAAGCGAAGTGGGCTTGATTATGGGGAAAAATCCACAGTTAAGCGTGCTTGAGCCAGAGGATTTCTAGGATGGGTGACCTCCCGGGAAGTCTTGGTTACCGGGTGCAAGCCCCGGAAGTGATGATTGACGCTATGTGATTCATTTCACTAGTTTCAATCCAACTTATTCACCCTTGTGAGCATCACCCAATGCAATGAGCGCTAAGTGGACTATTCAAAAATCATGAGAAATTAGTCAGTTACGACTACCTCTCATGGAAATGTCATAGATGAATGACTTACTTAACGCAGTTGACTCCCAAAAATGATATCTAATAATATAAATTTTAATTAATAGTATATTCTATAATTAGGAATTTATAAATTTATATTTATATTTTATTTTAAGTTATTTAAGTACAAAGGACAAATGCATTAGTTGTGCAATGATATTGATTTTTTCTTGAAAATCTCATTCTTATTGTACCTGCCCCCAGCAGGTATTATGCATTGGGTTTTTTGTGATGTTGACATTAATTTCTCTATTTGCAATTTTTTTTTAATAATTTTCCATAGTTAAACATTAAAATTTTTTATTGTTTATTTATTTAAATTATTTAAATTTATTTTTCTGATTTCTTATTGGTCCATACTTTCAACATGTTATTGGAAAATGCTTTGTAAAATGTGCTAAAAGTACAAAGCATAATTAATAAACATTTAATAACCCAAATATGTTGAAAACAGTAACTCACAGTAAGGTAACATAATATATCTTGCCGTGTGCCATACGTAATGTAAATGTCAATATATGCAGCATCCAGCCCTACATATTCTGGCTTACATGAACTGCCATGAAGTCATTGGAGGACAGTTTTCGAGCTGCGAGCCATCGCACTGTGTATTGAATTTATTCGTGAATTTGCAGGGTTAAACCGGGCTTTCGCAATCGCATTTGCGTTTGCCCTGATAATTCATATCAGTCAATTATTACTCAGTGTGACGAGAGATGAGTATATCGAAAATCATGAATGTATTCCAAGATCAAATCTTCCTACGTAAACTCTTGTAGCCTGAAATATTCTCCAGACTGTAAGCAAGAATAAGAGCTGACTAGATTTATCTGGTGTGGCACGTGATATTGCATGTCCACTGGAAAATAGCAGAGACGGCCATTGCTAAGGATTGATGGAAATGAATTTCCATTTAACACCAGTTATTATATATGAGAATGGTTAATAATATTATTTAATGCATATATTAATTATTTTTATAATTAATATTTTTTTAAATGTGAATTGCATTAAAATGACTTTACATTGTATTTTAGCTCATTTTTAAAATAAAATAAAATTTATATACTATATAATTGTACATAATTTTAAATTCATAAATACATGTATTGTTTTTTAAAATAATTTTTTAGAACATGACTGGGTTGAAATAAATAAATAAGTTAAATATTAATTACATTTAAACAATACTAATTACATAATAACAATACAAAATAAATTATTAATTAAATTAAACTAAGTAGCAAGAACTAAAAATAAAATAAAATATTTATTTAAAAATAAAAATCAATTTTTATAGTATAGAAGATATATAAATATTATGCAAATTAAATTTATAAGAACTTCGTCATACCTAAATATTATAAAAAAATTATTGATAATAATAATTTAAGTGGAAATTTATTTTAAAAAATAATTTATTATATTTATTTATCATAATTTACTAAATTTACATTAATAAGAGGTATATAAATTAAGGGTATTTTGCAATTGCAGTTCAATATTTAATAGTATAAAATAATAAATAAACAAACTATTAGCAAAAATAATTTTAAAAAAGAAAATGATGAAATTGAACAAAATAAACCCTCTACTATATATATATATATATATTAAGTATTAAATTATGCACCATATGTTGCAAAAGAAATGTTGTAAGGAAATAGCATAGGAAAGAGTAGCGTAGACGAAACAAGTTTTTGCAGAGAAGGAGCCATCGTGAAGGAATGAAAGGTAAGTTTTTCTTACATGGAAGAAGGTTGTGGAGGTTTCAAAGATATTTCTTATAAGAGTTATCAACTAGAAAATTTTGTTATAGATATCGAAATAGGAAATTGTGGATGAAAACATTTATGTAAACCAACATAATGAAATAAGTTGTTGCAGAGAAGGAGCCATCATGAAGGAATGAAAGGAAAATTTTGCTTCCATGAAAATAGGTCGTGGAGGTTTCAAAGATATTTATTATAAGAGTTATCAACCAAAAAATTTGGTTATAGATACTGAAATAGGCAATTGTGGGTGAAAACATATATGTAAAAAAAACATAATCCGCTCACATATATAAAAAAATTGTTATAGATATTGAAATAGGAAATAGAGTTTACTCCAAGTTCATCTACATATCTAAGCGCCAATTGCATGGATTGAAAACCTACTAAACTGATAAGATATAGCTCAAGAGAAATAATTTAAAAAAACTTGTTTGTTGTTATGTAATTTGGTGCTTAATCTGACATGCACAATCATCTCAAATACAACAATAATAAAAATAAAACAACTGAAGTAAATACTATCAATTGGTTTTCAATACATTTATGTAATTAAAATATAGCTAAGAACTTTTGAAAACTACTTCATTGAAAATTAGAAGCATGTTCATGTCTGTTTTTCCAAGCTGTCGTGAATAACTCTCTAGATCCTTATAGCATTAGATATATTTGGTGAGCTAATGTGATTTTTTTTTTGTCACAATGATTTAAAAATCAATTATCATACCACAAAATTGACTTTCTCATTTTTTTTTTTGTTTATGAACCCTTTCGAAATACCACAAGAACATTTGATTTTATACTACGATCTCCCTAACATGGGTGGGGGTTTCAAAAATTGGAGAGTAAATTGAGCGGTTATTGTTAGAAATTTTTTTATAAGATGGGAAATTTAGATTTTTTTTAGACAATATGGATGTCATAATAGATATCAATTTTAAATTTTTTAGTGTCTCTGGCCACCATGAGGCATTAAAAAATTAGGATTCAATAACATGAGAATGATTAGAATTATTGACAGGTGTTTTTGGTAAAAGAACTACATCAAATTGGTTGATGTAAATGAAAAAAATAATCTTCAAAACATTAAGCAAAAGTTTATGGAGGCATTAAAAAATTAGGATTCAATAACATGAGAATGATTAACTCGCATGTTGGGCTAATATATGTAGGAAACCCTTATCAAGATAAAATTTCGTATAATGTGAGTGACATTGTGAAAGGTTTTTGGTATTGGAATTTCCATGTGTCACCAAACGAGAAGAATACCATGAGATGTTGTATATCTAGATGGGTGTATTGAGATCATTTCCCCTTTCAGTGACTATTATTATTAATGAACATTTCTTACTACATAATATGTATAAAATTTATATATACTTATCATAAAAAAAATAACCGTGTTGAATCTTATGACAGTGAGGAAAATATAGCTATTCCATTCATACAACTACCACATACTATCAATATGCAAAAGGGTTTTCCTGTGAAGCGATCTATGCATCTTCGTTATGAAAATTGAATCTCAACACTAAGGAGTCATCCTAAGATAAAAGGTCATCATAGTAACTTTGATGTTCCAAAACCATCAATCACTTAATTATATTTCTCTAAATATCAACAATTGGACAACAATCACAATTTCGTAACGCTTGGGGGGAATGTGTATCCATATCAGAGTATTATTGCATATACAAAAACTTATCCAAATGATATAAAAATAATTCAGAATCAATGCAACTGATACATGAATTACTCACAATCCTTAATGATATACTCCAAGTTCTTCCACAATAGTAATCAAGTGTCTAAGGAAGCCATCATCACTCGGTCACGATATAGGTAACACCTGAGGGAATTGTGTTAGAATTGTAGATACAATAGATTATACAGAGGATATAAAAATATGTTATAAGTAATGCAATTGCTACATCAACTACTCACCATATAGGTAACATCTCGGGGAAATGTGTTAGAACTATATATACAATAGCTTATATAAAGGATATGAAAAAATCTTATAAGTAATGCAACTGCTACATGAATTACTCACTTTCCTTAATGATATAATCAAATTTCTTCTACAATACTAATCAAGTGTCTAAAGAAGACATCATCACTTCCAAAATCACATATTTAAACATATAAGTTGTAAGAAATGAATTTGTTTCATAAATTTTAATAGAATCACGTGCCATGAGACATTGTATATCTAGACAGGTGTATTGAGATCATTTCCCCTTTCAGTGACTGTTATTATTAAAGAACATTTCTTACTACATAATATGTATAACTTTTATATATACTTATCATAAAAAAATAACCGTGCTAAATATTATGACAATGAGGACAATATAACTATTCCATTCATACAACTACCACATACTATCAATAGGAAAAATGCTTTTCCTATGAAGCAATCTATGCATCTTCTTCATGAAAATTTAATCTCAACACTAAGGAGTCATCCTAAGATAAAAGGTCATCACAGTAACTTTGATGTTCCAAAACCATCAATCACTTAATTATATTTCTCTAAATATCAACAATGGGAAAACAATCACAATATGGTAACGCTTGGGGGAATGTGTATCCATATCATGGCATTACTGTATATACAACAACTTATCCAAATGATATAAAAATATTTCACAAGCAGTGCAACTGCTACATGAATTACTCACAATCCTTAATGATATACTCCAAGTTCTTCCACAATACTAATCAAGTGTTTAAAGAAGCCATCATCACTCAGTCATGATATAGGTAACACCTGAGGGAAATGTGTTAGAATTTTAGATACAATAGATTATACAGAAGATATAAAAATTTGTTATAAGTAATGCAATTGATACATCAACTACTCACGATATAGGTAACGTCTCGGGGAAATGTGTTAGAACTGTATATACAATAGCTTATATAAAGGATATGAAAATATCTTATAATTAATGCAACTGCTACATGAACTACTCACAGTCCTTCATGATATAATCAAAGTTCTTCTACAATAGTAATCAAGTGTTTAAAGAAGCCATCATCACTTCAAAAATCACATATTTAAACATACAAGTTGTAAGAAATGAATTTGTTTCATAAATTTTAATATAATCACGTGCCATGAGACATTGTATATCTAGACGGGTGTATTGAGATCATTTCCCATTTCAATAACTGTTATTATTAAAGAACATTTCTCACTACATAATATGTATAACTTTTATATATACTTATCATAAAAAAAAAATAGTGTTGAATCTTATGACAGTGAGGACAATATAACTATTACATTCATACAACTACCACATACTATCAATAGGAAAATGATTTTCTTGTGAAGCGATCTATGCATCTTCTTCATGAAAATTGAATCTCAAAACTAAGGAGTCATCCTAAGATAAAAGATCATCATAGTAACTTTGATGTTCCAAAACCATAAATCACTTAATTATATTTCTCTAAATATTAACAATTAGACAACAATCACAACTTTCGTACAATGTGAGTGACACTGTGAAAGAGTTTTGAAATTGGAATTTCCATGTGTCACCAAATGAGAAGAATACTATGAGACATTGTATATCTAGATGGGTGTATTAATATCATTTCCCCTTTCATTGACTGTTATTATTAAAGAACATTTATTACTACATAATATGTATAGCTTTTATATATACTTATAAAAAAAAATAACCGTGTTGAATCTTATGACAGTGAGGACAATATAACTAGTCCATTCATAAAATTACCACGTACTATCAATAAGAAAAAGGGCTTTCCTGTGAAGCGATCTATGCATATCCTTCATGAAAATTGAATCTCAACACTAAGGAGTCATCCTAAGATAAAAGGTCATCATAGTAAATTTGATGTTCCAAAACCATTGATCACTTAATTATATTTCTCTAAATATTAACAATTAGACAACAATCACAATATGGTAATGCTTGGGGGGAATGTGTATCCATATCATAGTATTACTGTATATTCAACAACTTATCCAAATGATATAAAAATATTTCACAAGCAATGCAACTGCTACATGAATTACTCACAATCCTTAATGATATACTCCAAGTTCTTCCACAATACTAATCAAGTGTGTAAAGAAGCCATCATCACTCAGTCACGATATAGATAACACCTGGGGGAAATGTGTTAGAATTGTAGATACAATAGATTATACAGAGGATATAAAAATAAGTTCTAAGTAATGCAATTGCTACATCAACTACTCACGATATAGGTAACGTCTCGGGGAAATGTGTTAGAACTGTATATACAATAGCTTATACAAAGGATATGTAAATTTCTTATAAGTAATGCAACTGCTACATCAACTACTCACAGTCCTTAATGATATAATCAAATTTCTTCTACAATACTAATCAAATGTCTAAAGAAGCCATCATCACTTCCAAAATCACATATTTAAACATACAAGTTGTAAGAAATGAATTTTTTTCATATATTTTAATACAATCACGTGCTCAGATCTAAGGTATAGTTCTTAAACTCTGAAGCCTCTTCTTGATTGAAAACATACCAAACTGACAAGATATAGCTAAAGAGAAATAATTTAAAAACTTATTGGCACAATCGTTACATAATAATAGCTACAAAAAATTAGGCAATTATATATATATATATATATATATATATATATATATTTAAAAAATAAGAGTATGTATGTAGTTACAAACTATTACAATTAAGTAATTAAAGGTAAATTGAGTGTTAATTAAGAAATGAGAATTATGAACATTCATCATCATTAATTTCAATTTTTATATATTAAGAAATACTACCCATGAATAATAAACCAGTTGTAACATAAATAATATATAAAAAAAAAACCATGTATTTTTGGAATAATAAAATAGTTGTAACAAAAATAATATAGAACAAGAAAAACTATGTATGTTTAGATGTATGAAAATTTAGATACATTTTATTAAGTAAAATTTTAAAAGAATAATGGTTATAAGCAATTAAAAATAATTTTATTAGATAGTTAGTTTAGATATATCCCTCTTGGCTCTTGGTAGATCCAAAACTAAGATTGATCTAGGCCATCTTAATTTCCTCCTTTAAATAAACTATACTCCACATGAATACCATGGGTCAATACCATGGTTATAGTTTATTGTTATTTTATTTTATTACTTAAATTCAATTTAACTTATTAAAAAGAAAAAAACAAATAATCCAGATTTAAGATTGATATAGCCCATCTTAATTTTCCCCTTTAAATAAACTATATTCCACGTGAATACCATGGGTTGTTTTTATAGTTTATTGTTATTTGATTTTATTACCTAAATTCAATTTAAATTTTTTCAGAAAGAAAAAAAACGTTGTATATTAAATATAGCAGTGCATTTACCCAGACATCACATTCTCAACTATACTCAGCGAAAAAGACAGACAATCACAGCCACTGGATGTAAGATACCCCTCTAAGAAAGAGAGGCAATCAAAAGGACAGTGGCATACAAAATCTCGGGGGGAAATAATCCCTTCCCCATCATAAATTGAAAACATTGCATCCCTGCATATAAGAATACACATGAACAGATAGAGAAGAAGACAAAAGGCCTATGGAGAATCTGAAGATGACAATCATGCAAATCTAAATGAAAATGCTGAAAATGAAATATGTAGGATATAGATTGTCAGTGCGCTTGAAGATTCAGAGATTCCCAAATTCATTTGTACAAGCTCGCTTGAAAGAAATGCTAGAATAGCTCCCAGAGAACCATGCCTGATTAGATTGAAAACAAGAACCTCTCCTTCTCCCTTGCCAACAGGATGTGTTGCTCAGCAGGTTTAGTACTGCCCGATTAAAAAAGTATACAGAAGTAAAATGAGAAAAGAAAAATAGACTTGCATAAGGGAACTGGCTCGCTTGACATCAAGGGCATCTTAATTATGGAATTGGAATGGAAGTGTCCCAAATCTGAACTCCATCTCTAAACTGGACCACCTAAAAAAACCCAAAATCAGTTTTGATTCCTTTTTTAGATAGCCAGTCAGCCCGAGTGTTGATATCTCAGTATATGTTGCTGATAGGCGGGTAGTTCAACCTCTGCCATAATATTTGAGTCCTTTGGAGCCATCTCTGCAGAATTGGATTCATCATGGTAATTCCATTTGTGACCCATCGAATAACTAACTTGGAATCCCCATATACGTTAACATCCTGTAGTTGTAGGTTGGTGGCCGCCAGAAGGCCCCCGCATAGGGCCATGACCTATGCTTTGTTGTTAGTCCCTGGCCCCCCGTTCCAAAAAATGTGTAACCTTTCTCGCTGAGACAACTTAATCCATGCACCACACCCCGTGATGCCCTCCTCACTTGCTCCATCAAAGTAAATGGCTGGTATAGATATCTCATGTGGTCTAATTCGGATAGATCCATCCTTGAATGATATAGCAGGAAGAGGTCACTCATCAATCCACCTCATGGCAGTGGAGAAAACTCGGGAGATCTCAAATGGACTACTTTCAAAAATCAATCTATTTTTCACCAGCCAGACCTCCCAGATGAGAAAAAAGGGAAGCGATTTGAATTTTCCTTTCATCTTATCCCAATCAAGAGCAGCAGTAATAAAATCCACTACAGACCACGAAGGATCCATAATGTGTGTACTGAACAACTTCCACAACCTAGAAACCACTGAACATCAGAAGAACAGATGTGCAATGGATTCTTGTTCACAGCAACATAAAGCACATCTATTAGGTCTATATTGTCCCCGCTTAATTAGATTATCCCACATAAGAACCTTTCCATGCCAAATCAACCAACCAAACAAAGTGATGTTAGTGGGAATATTTCGGTGCCAGAAAGGATAGAAAATCCTTGAAGGCTAACCACATACAAAGATTTATTGATGCTTCGATAGATATCCTTCACAATCACTGAATTGTATTTAATAGGCCCGTCCCATATAATATGGTCACCCCCTTGTGCCCGACAAAGACCAACACTTCTTAAACAATTACGAAATTGTTCCCATTCAACCGCGTCTTCACCATCAAGACCCAATTGTTGTGCAGATTTGAAAACAGGAGCACTAAAGGACCAGTTAAGAATTTTCTACAAAAGGAAGATAATACCCCTATGTGCAAGTCGATGCTGTAGTCATGACCAGGGACCTGAGTGCTGTGCCAGAGTAAGCATATTCCTGAAGCCCAGTGGGATACGACCACCATCCCAAAATAACCATGTTAATTAGTTAGCCACATGACCCAAAACCTTTTTAAAACTCCACCAAATGATCGAGATTGACTGAGGAAAAGATAATTCCTGGCATATGAGTTGATGGAGGACATCTCCATCAATATATTTGCTTCTGATGATGGCATTCCAAATGCTATTCCCCTTAATATCCCTCCAAAAGGATTTTATATGCAAAGCCTTATTGAAAACCTGAGTGTTCAATATGCCCCATCCATCATGATCTTTGGGCCTACATAAGATTTCAAGCTTGCAGAGATGGTATTTCTACACCAAATTAGATCCCCCCCAAAGGAACTGGGTGATAATCCTATTGATCAAATGCACAATCTGTTTGGGCAGATAAAAAAGGTGTCCCCAGAAAACCATCAGCTAAGACAAAACCGCCTAAATCATTATGAGTCAACCGCCTGTAGACAACCATCTATGCGTCCATCTACTGATTCACGTCTTGAACCTATCAATCAACCACATCCAATCCCTGATCTTGTAGCCACAAGGTTTGATTTTGTATCCCAGGTAGCTAAAACCATTAGCAGCCAATTTACAACTAACTCCCATGAAGTTCGCAATGAAAGAAATCTCTTGAAGATCACCATTTTCAAAGATAAGAAAATATTTTATTTTATTAATACCTAAGCCAGTTGCAGTTTCAAACCTTATTAGCATTTAGTGAATATAAAACCAGTGGTTCCGAATATGGTAGCCAAATAAGAGCAAGTCATCCACAAACAGGAGTGTGATGAAGAAACAGAGTCTGAAAAAGAGAAACCCTTGATGAATCCATTTTGCACAACTCTTTGCATAATCTTACTGAAACCATCCATGATTAGGATGAAAATGAGTGGGGAGAGCGCACAACCTTGTCGCGGACCTCTGCCAGCATCAAAAAATCTAGTCGAAATACCATTATAATGACTGCAAATCTTACCGTGGAGATACAAGACATTATCCATCTAATGATCCTTAATGGAAGACCAATCTTGAGAAGAACTGGCTTGATATAAGACTAGCCCAGGGAGTCATATGCCTTATGGAGGTCGACCTTCAACACAATTGCCTCCCTTTTCTCCGAGTGCATAGAGTGGAGCACCTCCTATGCTATTGCAATGGCATCATGGATTGATCACCCTTGTAAAAAAACCATATTTTTCCAATGAAATGTGGGCCGATAAAGTACCTTTTATATGATTTGAAATAATCTTAGAGGTAAATTTCTATATCACATTACAAAGTGCTATCGGCCTGAATTCAGAAAAATATTGGGGATCAACTACTTTAGGTATTAGAGAAGAAATGTTGAGTTGAGGTTAGCAGGCATATATCCCCAAGTCTGGATTAGTTCCACCATCTCTGTTAATTTAGCACCCAATATATCAAAAAAGAAAATGAAAAATTCGGAGGGCCAACCATCCGGCCTCGGACACTTGTCGTGGGAGAAATATTTCAAGACTAAAAGGACTTCATTCCCTGTTATGCTCTTATCTAGAGCTCTAATGGCATCTTTATATAACATCCTTATGATATGGTCCAACAGCCATTTCTGATTATCCGCATTGATCCTTTGCTTCTTCTGGTAAAAAGAAGAGAAATGGCTGAAGGCTTCTCTTTGAATCTTAGGAGTTGTGATAGCATAACTGTCATCAGACTTTTTAATGCCCTAGATTGCATTTCTGTTCTTTCTATCATTTGCGCATTTGTGAAAAAACTGTGTATTTAGATCCCCCTCCTTTAACCAAGAGATTATTCTCTTAAGATTCCATGTGATTTCCTCTATTCTCAATATATCCCTTCTTCGGATCCCCAGTTGTTTTAGAATACCATATGTAGTTTCATCTGGGATGCGGTCCGAGAAACTTGTGTAATATCCTCCATCTCCTTCTAAATGGCATGTATCTCAGCCTTGAGGGCCTTCTTATTTCGAAACTCCCATTCTTTGGAAGCCATTTAATCTTCTGTAATTTGAAATGAAAGCGCTCCCAGCCCCTGAGATCCGCCACATCCACTTCATCATGCCACAACCGCTTAATGAGATTCACATAATCAGCATCCTCCAACCATATCTGGTTGAATTTGTAGGGCCTCCCGTTGATTTCCCCACCTGTGTTCTAGGACAATAAAATCGGCATGTGATCTGAAATGTCTGAGGCCAAAACAACTGACCTGGGAGCCCCCAAAATATCCAACAAGGTGTCCTTTACCAACGCCCCATATTTCATCCTCCTACAAAGAGGAGTTAAAATTTCCCATGATGATCAAATTTGGTAATGAGAAAATACCCGAGGCTTGCATACAATTCCAGAAGGTGATCCTATTTATATATGGAGCATAGATGTTTATTATGTTGAAAGAGCCTTCCAATCCCCGAAGATGACCCGATAAGAGAATGCCCCCAAAAAACCTATAGGCCTTGAAAATTGCCCTATTCGGATTCCACATGGTAATCATACCCCCCGAATACCCATTTGAATCCACATCTGTCACACACCACCCTACTTTAATTCTTAAAAACACTTTAATAGCTTTCTCCCTACCACAAATAGTTTCTTGTCCCAGAAAAATGATGGGATCCTTAGATGAAATAAGATCCCGTAGGAAATGAAACTTGGAGGCATCACCCAACCCCCTTATATTCATTGAAATGATATGAGTCATGGGGAAACCACATCAGGGTTGCTTGCTCTAAGCGCCCTAGAAAACCCACCTGTGACTTCACATGCAGCAATGGGAATATTAGTGAGGGCCTCCTCATCATCCGAAAACAGGGAAATGGATTTTAATTTGCCCCGAAATTTTCTATTTGCAGCTTTAGATTTCTTCCTGATGGTAATGTTGGATGTCAAGGAAGGGGAGGTATGAGTATCACCAGATATGGGCAGCTTTTCAAAAACAGTGAGAGCTGCAAGGTCCAAATTAGGGTTACCCATGAGTGACTCTATGTCACTCCCAATCGAGTTCCTAGGGGAGTCAGAGAGGAGTATAGGGTCAACCGGTTTGGATGATATTTTAAGGGACAAAGGGGACCCCCCCGACACCACCTCTAGCTGCCCTGCAGATGATTCCCCAACAGAGAAATTTGTAGACTGAAATAGTGGGGGGTCAGCCATAGGATTAGTTAGATTGGCAGAAGGGTATGAGACCATGGCTAATACCTCAGCAGAAAAATTCAAAGACTGAAAAGAAATAGGAACAATAGTAGAGTTTGTGATGTGGACAGAGGGAATTTTGATAACAACAGATTCCCCAACCGTGAAGTTCGAAAACTGAGATAGAGTAGGGTCAGAATTTGGGTTTATGGGGTCAACAGATTTTTGTCTAGGATTCAGTATTGAGACTTCAAAATTAGACATCATCAGGCCATGTTCATTTGGGGGAGTGGTAGGTTTATTTTTTGGCACATGATTATCCACAGGTTCCAAAACCCTAAACATGGTTTGAGTAGGCAAATTAATACTAGAATTCCTAACAGACTCCTCATTTAATAGAACAATTCTATCATTATGTCCTTCAGTAGATAGGTAAGATTCATCATCAGATGATGAGGAGTTAGGAATACCTGATGCAAATTCGCCCGAAGTACCGGAGGCAACAAGATTCTGTCGGCTACCACCCACTCCTGCTAAAGCAGCACCGACACGATCAAGGCGGAATCGAAAGGGACAATTTTATCTAAGATGACCAGTCTTATGACATATAAGACACTGAAATGGAATTACCTAGAAATATATGCGCTGAAAATGGCGTCTATTTCCCCATATCAAGTCGACGTCCCCTGGTAAAACCCATGTGAAGTTTACCTTGACCAGAATCCACGCAATTCTTTTATCACCCACACCCAAAATACTTGGATCAATGAATTTGGTACACCCAATGGAGTTACCAATCACCCGTAAAGCTTTGAGGGTCCAAAACTTGAGCAGGAGCCCCAGCAACTTCACCCACACAACCTGACTACGCGAAGCTTCCATGACCGGGTTGAAGCCCAAATACCATGGGACGAGTTGCATGAAACTCCGTCCTCTCACCCATGTCCTGCCAATGATTTTATATACGTCTTTCTCATCCATGAAGTGGATGCTGAACCAACCATTAAGGAGCATGCTAAATTTTGGCATATAGCCAATGATAGGATTCCAACACTGTTTAATCCAAGAAGTCGTGTCAAAATCGCTATTATCCAGAAACATCCGACTACCTATCACGGCCCACTTCTGTAGACCCCCCACCCTCCCGCACAGATCCTCATAATCTAATTAGACCTCCTTAATCTCCATGTTGTGCTTGTATATATTTTTCTTATGCCTACGTCACCTACGATGTCTTTTCCCTTTTATATGACCCTATGCGTTCACCACCTCAGCGGGGAAATCCCTGATAGCTTGTCTGATGATGATTTCATCCACTTCGAAATCACCTGATTGTCTTTGTTCAAAAATGCGAGATGCAACAATGAACTCCTCATGGGCTGATATATCCGAAAAAAGAAATGCTATAAAAAGAAATATAAAGAAATACTATAAAAAAACATATATAAAACTATTTACATTTACATATAAAAATATAACAAATTTTTAATAACAACATTTTAACTTAAAAGTCACCAAAACCTAAATTCAATCTAACTTATTAAAAAAAAAAAAACTAACATTAAAAAAAATAAATATATAACTATTTACTTGTGAATCTAATGGCCTAAAACATTTCAATCGTCTAACATTTGATCCAATGGCTCAGACATAGACACATTGACAGCTAGGGGAGTTGTTTTCAAATAAGAATGCCTTACGGCATAATTATAATTAACGTAAATAAAAAAACTTATTTTTTTAACTATAATATATTTATAATTAGTTAATCTATGATTGAGCATTTTAAACGTGATAGATTCCAATCTTAAAGTGTTATCCATATGTTCTTACTAAGTGAATTAACAAGGCACTGAAAACAATTACTCATAAATATACTCAAGCTCAAATTGTAACATTTCTATATTTACATTAAGGGGCAGGTAATAGCTACCTTGTAGCCTTGTTTATAGTCACATCAATACAATTTTTTTATTAATTTTATTTTAGTACAACTTTTGAATTGAATTTAGCCATGGTTACATGGATTTTGGTGCAAAAAGTGAATTGCAAATTCATAAATATTATTTCATTGATTTAGCTATTATTCTATTATTTCCTTAGGAGGCCCATTTGAGACCTCAAAATTCTCCCAATGAAAAACTCGTCTTCTTTCTTCAATTTTGTTCCTCAAAATACCCTGCATCTCGGAAAAACTTTAGAGGTTAACGTCGTTCAGTCTTCCACAATCGAAAAATCCTCTAAAGGAAAGAAGAAGGAATAGGAAAATCTAAATCTGATTCCCTTAAAAAGGATTCCTCTAAACCTCACACTAATGATGGAGCTAAACGGAAACCAAAGTATCCTTGCCTAATATGTGATGATGAGCATTACACCAAGGACTGTCCACGAAAGGCTGAGGTGAGTCAATTGTTGAAAGGCGCCAAAGGAAATCTGGATGTTCTTAAGGAACTGTTTCCACAACAACAGACTCAAATGGTGGAACAACCCCAGTCTTCCACCCCTTTCGGTTCTCAAGTTTTCATGATGAATGATATTTCACCCATATCCATTGCTACCAGATTAAAATATTATGCAGAACCGCATCAACCGGGCAGGAAAGAAATAACAGATTCTCCTACTCCTTCTCCCCTTCCTGCTTCCATCCCTCTTCATATTGAAATTCCTAGTTCTGATCTCGTTGTACGACTGCCTTCTAAAGGTGTACTCCACAAGTCATCCCATACCCCGAATGCCCGTGCCACTTAGCATTATAATATTTTTTAGGATTTCGCTCAGGCGCCATCTGCTATGTGCAGGTTAGAGGTGCTTCAAATCTATCCATCACAATGGAAGGAATTTTTATCTACTATTGGAGGATTTGATCATGTCGATTCAAGACTTATTGCTTTTGATCTAGAGAATTTTGTCTCGCGTCTCCCTCATCAACTTGCTTTAATTATCCAAGTTGGTATTAATGTTAATAATATCCATCAGGAGGTCATGGATGAAGGTGAATCTACATCCATTATGTTTGTTTCATGTGGGAAATCCATTGGTTCTCCAACTCTCAATCAGTCTCCAAGTACTTTGTAGGCCTTCGATGGGAGATATTCTCGTCCCTTTGGTATTATTACCAGTTTTCCTATCATGTTGTGTAATACTCCTTTTTCTGAAACAACACAATCTATTCCAGATATTAACTATAGGAGAATTTACTGGATATGTCACCTTATAGAAAGGATGAGATCCAGAGGCTACCTGGCCCTCTACAGACTCTGTCTATAGATATTGTAATATTCCTCCTACAGGAATTGCCCAAAGAAGGGGCTGCAATGATGTATGAACATACAATGGATTCTCTGTGTTATTTATCTGAGTCTGCTTATGAAAATACAAATATCCAATAAATTTATATTGCAGCAGCAAAGAGTACAATGCTTGAAGATTCAATCCCTTAAGTTAGGCAATGAAAGCCTCAATGAGTCTTGTACATGAAAATGAAAGCACACTGCTACATAAAGAGAGCCATGGCTAAAACTATGCAGTCATATGGGGATACTACATCATATAAAATGGAAATATAATGATATGACACTAATATCTCAAGAAATGAGGGGGAGCAAGCTCTCAACCCCTGAAAACACTCATACAACAATCCTTAGGAGGATTGGCTACAATACATGTACAAAATATGAAAATACAATAATGCCGAAGTTGCTAGGGAGAAAAAAATCATGAACAAAATAGGAGGAGATGGCTGAATATGATCTGAAATCTGAAATTTCCTCCTCCAATGGAAATCTAAAGTGAAATTTTGATCCTTTCACCTAAGATATCACCCTCCAAATGTCTGCTAATCCCTCACAGCAAATGCTCTCCAAGAATAACGTTGTATAAGAGAGGGACTGTGCTGCATATGATGGAAAGTGGTTGGCTTGATGCCAAATATGGTGGAATAATCTCATAAACCTCCTTTGATGATCTCCCAAAAGATATGGGAGCTCCCTCTTCTGAAAAACAAGCCAAGGATGGTGTTGTAGAAAACCTCCCTAGCAACACCTAGAAACACTGCACAATCTCCAGCTGAAACTGCGATGATGATGAAGGATAATGCCTGAACTCAATGTTTTTATATGGGGAATAGAGTGCAATCCTCGAAGATATACTCAATAAGGAGAGGAAATCCTAAACAGGAATTCCCTCGGCAATTCTTGCTAACCAGCAAGATGTTGCCGCAAGTCCACCAGACCAAAGATGAATAATACTCAAGATGATTTGCAATGTCTACCTTGATCTCCTTTTAAACAATGTGAGCTCCCTCCCAATGGACCCCACTCATTATGGTTTCATTCCTCTAGAATATTCCCTCCTTATCCCACTGCGCTAGCCCACAATGTGCTCTCCACCTCATGCTACTGTGCAGTTTGACTTGGCCAAACTTGACCTAGACTTCTTGCAAAAGCCCCCTTTCACACATGGAGGTGTGAAATCTAGCTCCATAAGTCATCCTCCTTCATACCAATATGATTTTTATTACCTATTCATGGAATTAATGGGTCTCGTACCCATTTTGTTTGTCTCCTATGTGGAAATGGAAAAAATTAATGTTCCATAAAAATTGGGAACATTACAGTCCTCCCCTCTCAAAGATTGCTTGTCCTCAAGCAAGTACAAGGATAGACTGATTTATTTCCCCTTAATTTCCCTGTATCATCCATGCATGATAAAATCCTCCAAGAAAATGATTCCATATCATCAATCAAGGGTCCAAGTTCTCCCTCCAACATATGTAATCTACCCTTTGGTGAGCATCCCCAAATAGTTGTCATGTAGAAAAAAATGTCCATGAAGGGAACAATGGGTTGTATAAGGGCCTCCTTGAGGCATGATACATGATATATAATGGGACTCATCATCCCCATATGAATCTCCCATCCCCAAGCAATCATCCATACAACATGAGCTACCTCCAAACATGGCAACTCATAGAAAACTCCCTCCACCTTGAGCTCCGGAAAAGAAGGTGGGCTGAAAATCTGAGTATGGAAAGCTACATAGCTTACCACATGTTATCCTACCCTCAAATTATGATTATTTTGGAGTGTGTGCTGATCAAGGGCTGCAACTGTATTGCCTCCAAGTGGCAACATGAAGGGCAATCCTCCAAGGATCTCTCCTCCCTCAATGATAATCCGGCTGGCCCAAGATATGTCATCCATGATGAGTAGGACATGATCATCATAAAATACCCCAATGCCATGTTTTCTATGGGTTATACCATGTGCAGCAAGGTACAAATAATTTCTCATAGGGTTACAGCGCAACCTCATCCATTGCAGCTGCAGAAAATAACATGGCAAGTACTGTACAAAAAATATCACCTCTACTACTGAATAGTAAATAGATGAGTGAATCAGCAATACAAAATAACATACATGCCCATATACATAAAATGGATGGATAAAATCATCAGGCTCATGGTCCAGCTCCAAAGAAAGAAAATAAGTAGTTGTGGTGACCATAACTCTCCTCATGTTCCCATTAGAACATGCCATGCATAAAATGTGGGAATCATCTCCCCTCAAAGACACATTCAGCTCATGTGTCAATCCAACAATCATGCTCCCAATAATAATATGGACAACATCAGAAAAGGGGAACATTCTCATCATAAAAATAGAGGAAGTACTGATGGTTTCATATGGTACCACCGGAAAGTACCAACAGTCTCCCAATAGTGCATAACGCAGTTTTGCAAACTGCTGCTCAGGAAATGCACAAGGAAATTTTTTTTTGAAATACAATGCTAATCATATGAATTAGCTGATCATGAGTAGAATGGAATTTTTTTTTCCCAAGGCCATGTAAAATATGGCTGTCTCCACCATATGGTTTGGCCCAACTTTTCTTGTGGAGCAACATGAAAAATCTGCCCCTTTGAGGAGCCATGCACTGAAACATAATGATAAGAGTATGTAAATCAGCAAACGTAAAGAAAATTCTCTTACCATAGGCTGGAATGATGATATATGGATCCATGTATATGATCTTGCTTTTAAGTGTCAGCGGTGTGAGCTCATGCAGAAAGGCTCTTGCCCATGCCAATCTTTTTTCTTTGACATGCTCCTTGTCAAGAACACCTCAGGTGATGATGTTGCAAATGTGAAGCTTTTCCCAAGATGGAAATGCCTCCCGATCAATCCAAGCTAAGGAGTAATCCATTTTCACTATGAGAGTGCCCTCCTCTACCCCTACAACACCATACATCATATGAGAGCAAATCTACCTGTGCTCTCTCAAAGATGGTCCAAGAAACCCAAGTGCTTTCTGCCTCCTCATGCTCACATAATGTAACTCATGTGATGAAGGTATCATGACTGATACATATGCCATATCATCTCCATGCATCCCTACTCCCTGCTTCTCAATGATGCAAACATCCTGCCACCTCTCCTCTACTCCCATCCTCCTGGGAAAAGATTACACCAAGTGATGGCCAAACTCCTTCAAGAGGAGCCAACGCAACCAAGCCTCTTGCTGCCCAGTAAAATATATTTGCAAGTGAAAAATCAGCCCCTTGCTTCTCATCCACATCCACTCAGCTCCTTGTGGATGTCTTCTCCTCTTTCCTCCTTTGGTACTCCTCCCATGAGGGTTACCATTCTCCCAAGCCATATCTTCCCCTTTACATTTCATGGAAGGTTGAAATGCAACTCCTTGGAGACCTCCTAAAGAAGATATCTCACCCATGACTGTATTGAATCCATGAGGATCCAAATATGATGAAGGTAGCATCTCCTCTCCATCATATTTTGACAGCGCTGTTAATCCCTCCAAAGGTGCAATGGCTGTCTCACACTCTAGCTTAAGGATGGTTTCATGAATTATCAAGGGGGTGTCATGGTTTGTTTCATCCTCCAATGGTTCACATCCCAACCCTAAGGGATGAATGGGACTCATCAATAGTGCATGAGGATGAGGGTTCATCTTCTCTTTGAACCTATTGCACAGTGCAGTGTAATCATGGTGCTCTAAAATAGAAAAATGGGTAAATCCATGGACCTTTACATGTGAGTTCCCACATTCCATCAAATTATTTGCTGAAATGAAAAGTGGAACTTCACTCATACCTTGGTGGATCCTAGGGTCTTCTCGTGTGGCTACAATAGTTGTCTCCTCTAATGCCATGGCTGCCTCCTCCATAGATGAAAAAGGCTGCTCCTCCTTTGTCCTATCTCCATCAAAGTTTTGGATCAACCTTTGAGCAAAGTCTTCAAAAGAGCTCACCTTTTAATGGATCAAGGTTTTAAACCACAAAATAGAGGCTTCATCCTCCATGTGCAGTGTGCAATCTCCACTGCTTCTTTCTCTGCCACTGGATGTAGCAAGAAAAATGCCTCTAGATTTTTCACCCAATCTCTAGCTGAAGTGTTCCCATCAAATGTAGACAATATAAACCTATTGCCTTTGATTTCTCTTTTTCCATATGGCCTTCTCTTCTCCTTCTACTGAATAAACTGCAGGAACGTTGTAGCTCCCCTGAATGCTGCAGAATGGGATTTATACTCACTCAGGTATAGATCTAGAACATGATGATCCAAGCATCTCTCATGCTTGCTTTCTTTTTGAGAATAGGAAGTGCATGGAACTTCCTCTTCTTCTCTTTGCTTCTCCTCCTTGGGGAGGCTCTTCTTTGTTCTAAAAATAGATGATATCAAGCTCATCTTCTGCATCATCTTCTTCTTCTTCTTTCTTGGGCTTGAAGGCCACAGGCTGAGCCAAGAAAGGTGCTTTGATACCACTGTAATATTCCTTTTTCTGAAATAATACAATCTATTCCAGATATTGACTATAGGGGCATTTATTGGATCTGTCACCTTATAGAAAGGATGAGATCCAGAGGCTACCTGGCCCTCTATAGACTCTGTCTATAGATCTTGTAATATTCCTCCTACAGGAATTGCCCAAATAAGGGGTTGCAATGATGTATGAACATACAATGGATTCTCTACATTATTTATCTGAGCCTGCTTATGAAAATACAAATAGCCAATAAATTTATATTGCAGTAGCAAAGAGTACAATGCTTGAAGATTCAATCCATTAAGTTAGGCAATGAAAGCCTCAATGAGTCTTGTACATGGAAATGAAAGAAAACTACTACATAAAGAGAGCCATGGCTAAAAATATGCAGTAATATGGGGAGACTGCATCATATAAAATGGAAATATAATGATATGACACTAATAGCTCAAGAAATGAGGGGGAGCAAGCTCTCAACCCCTGAAAACACTCATACAACAATCCTTAGGAGGATTGGCTACTATACATGTACAAAATATGAAAATACAATAATGTCGGAGTTGATGGGCAGCAAAAACTCATGAAAAAAATAGGAGGATATGGCTGAATATGACCTAAAATCTGAAATTTCCTCCTCCAATGGAAATCTAAAGTGAAAGGCTGATCCTTTCACCTAAGATCTCACCGTCCAAATGTCTGCTAATCCCTCACAGCAAATGCTCTCCAAGAATAATGTTGTCTAAGAGAGGGACTGCGCTGCATATGATGGCAAGTGGTTGGCCTAATGCCAAAGATGGTGGAATAAGATCATAAACCTCAATTTTTGATCTCCCAAAAGATATGGGAGCTCCCTCCTCTGAAAAACATGCCAAGGATGGTGTTGTAGAAAACCTCCCCAGCAACACCCAGCAACACTGCACAATCTCCAGCTGAAACTATGCTGATGATGAAGGATAATGCCTGACCTCAATGTCTGGATATGGGGAATAGAGTGCAATCCTCCAAGAGCTACTCAAGAAGGAGAGGAAATCCTAAATAAGAATTCCCTCGGCAATTCTTGCTAACCAGCAAGATGTTGTTGCAAGTCCACCGGACCAAAGATGAATAATACTCAAGATGATTTGCAATGGCTACCTTGCTCTCCTTTTAAACAATGTGAGATTCCTCCCAATGGACCCCATTCATTAGGGTTTCCTTCCTCTAGAATCTTCCCTCATTATCCCACTGCACTGGCCCACAATGTGCTCTCCACCTCATGCTACTGCGCAGTTTGACTTGGTCAAACTTAACCTAGAATTCTTGCAAAAGCCCCTTTCACACATGGAGGTGTGAAATCTAGCTCCATAAGTGATCCTCCTTCATACCAAGAGGATTTTTATTACCTATTAATGGAATTAATGGGTCTCCTACCCATTTTATTTGTCTCCTATGTGGAAATGGAAAACATTAATGTTCCATAAAAATTGGGAACATTACATGTTGGAAGGAAAAAAGGGAAACATTGAGGTTGAATTTGTTGATGCCAAGCTAAATTATAATCTTCTCCTTGGTCGCAATTGGACTCATACTATGCTTTGTGTACCTTCCACTCCCTTTCATGTTATCTGTTTTCCGCACGAAGGAAGGATTATCACTGTTGATCAGTTGTCATTTTTCGCTTCCACTTCTTCTAAAGGCAATGTTCCATATGTAGACCATACCACCATGCCATATGAGAGTGTGGGGGTACGTATTTTCAAATATTCTGCCCTTATGGGTCTATTTTCTCTTCCTCCACCATACATCACTTAGGTTAATATGATCTCCACTTCTCCTGATCCCTGGATCATCCCTTCGCCTGATGAGGTCGATTCGTTTGGTGATGTGATGTCGTTAAGCTCGGTAGAAGTCGATTAGTGTGAAATCATGTCGTCTTCGGCTAATCACTCTTAGCATGATACTCCTAGCATGAATTTTTATGTGTACTCCCAATCTCCCTGGCTCAGTTCCTCAGATTCATATGATCTAGATGTTTCCATCCAACGAGAGTATCATGGAAACTATGTCTCTCGAGGAAACCCCTTGGAACGATATTCATCATCATTTGTCATTTCTCCCGAATCATGGAATAGTTTGATCATGTCATGAAGATCTCGCTCCGCATGTTCTGCACGACCCACTCCCGACCTCGATGTTAGTGCATGAGGTCTTTTCTGAAGGGAACATGGGAAGTATTACTGAGAATATGCCTATTGACATTTCTGTGAAACCAAGATTTGTCCAGAATAACTATCCCACTCCATTATTTGACCAGATCATCGATGAATGCATTGGGAGTGAGATATTCTCCTTTATGGATGGTTTTTTTGGCTACAACTAGATCAACATCTTACCCGATGATTAGCACAAGAATACCTTTATTTTTCCATGAAACTAAGCATATTGTGCAGCCTTATCTGGATGACCTCCCATCTCATTCAGCTAAGCATGGCGACCATCCCGTGCACCTTCGAGAGTTTTTTATATGATGTAGACAATACAATATTCCTTTGAGTCCGCATAAGTGTGTTTTCTGCGTGGAATTTGGTAGAATCCTTGGTTTTGTCATCTTTAAATAAGGCATTCATCTCAGTCCCTTGAAAGTTGAGGATATCGTAAATTTACCCCCTCCCTCCTCTTTATCGCAACTGCAGAGTGTGGGGGGGAGATCTAATTTCCTACATAGTTTTGTTCCCAATTATGGGGAACTTGATAAGGGTTTTACAAGATTGTTGAAACAAGGGGTCCCATTTTTGTGGGACGAAGTTGCTCAACTCTCATTTGATGTAAATAAGGTTCTCATCAATGCTCATTTACTACATCCCCCAAATTATCATCGTGAATATTCCTTGTACTTAGCAGATTCCTCTGGTACTGTAGCTATGGTACTCGTTCAGGACATCGACGATGGTACTGAACATGCCATCTATTACCTCAGCCGAAACTTTATGGATATAGAGATGCAATATGCCCATGTTGAGAAATTGGCTTTAGTTGCGGTACATGGTGTTCAACACTTTTGGCATTATATTCTTTTACGCATGACTACTATGATCTTTGACTACAATCCTATGACTTATATCTTGACCCATCAGTTGTTGGGGGGAAATATTCAAAATGGATTTTCATTTTATAAGAGTTTGATTTGGAATTCACTACTGCCAAATCAAAGAAACCATTGGTTTTCCTTGAATTAATATGCTCCCTTCCCTCTACCTCCACTCCATCTGATATCGTGAGCACATTTCGGACGAGACTCTCTTCCTAATTAGCACTATTGATCCATGGTATGGTGATATCATCGTGTATCTCCAAACCCAAACATTCTGATCTGATTTGGACAAGTCTGATCATTGATATATTCGACATCATTCTCAACTGTATCATATCATTGGGGATACTTTATACCGATTTGGTGTCTGTTAGGACTCTATAATGTACCTTTTTGACCATATATTTTGCGATTATTCCACTCTTTTTCAGTCCACGTTTAAAGCCTATATTACCACTTTCATCCATTCTTCCAAAGGTATATAAAATTCTTCTCTTTACTATATGTTTAACTTTTTTTACATATAATTTTACATTACTTTCATATTTTAATTGAAAATATATAGTTACTGAGTCAGTTTGAAGACTACAGTTAATCTATCATGGCTGTCTGAAGACCGCGTCGCTGAAACAGTCAACATAGTATGCAAATCTCGTTGCTGAAACAACCCGTGATTTGTGATTCTGAAGCAGTATTTCAGGCACTTGAGCAACAAGAAAAGACAAGTAAGGGAGCTGTTACACTGGCTGTAACAACTGCACCTTGGACTTAGTATCATCGTAGCCATTGTAACAACATTTTACTATGGAAGAACAAAATGTCCTATTTCAGTATAGAAGATCAAATTGGGTTAAGAATTGGATATTCTATGATGTAACCAATTATGTAGTAAATGTATCCACTTTAAAAGGAGGAGACATCAACATTAAGGGGGGGATTAGAGAATATGGAAGGTTTATTTTGAAAGAGACTTACAGAGAAGGAACGAGAATCCTTTGTAATATGTTACATTTGACAGATGAATAAAAGCTTGTCCTGAGTATTTCGTTTTAATCCCTTCTCCTGGGGAATCTTGTGAGAAGGAAAGGGCCCACCTTCTTCACAAGATTCACCCATTTATTTCCGTAGTGTGTTAGCAGTTCTTTTCATTTACACCTTTTTAAAATCTATTTTCTAAAATCATTGATGCAGTATTGGAACTCTGTTATCTATTGCTGAAACTCTGTTTCCATTAATTGTTGCATTGTTTTCATACAATTCATTCCTAGGTAATTGTGGAATATTTTAATTGATAATATTGTTTACAGAATGAGTTTGTGAAAGTGTGGTAATCAGAAACAGGTGCTGAAGATTCCTACTTGGGGAATAGGGTCCTGTTCTCTATTATAGCATAATTGGTCTTTTCTTCTGCAGATTGGTTTCCTTTCCTAGATTGTTATCTTTTTAATGTAATCCATGATTCTTTTGGTGATTGTCTGCAATAGAAATATTTTCTTTGTTGTAACTCAAGTAGAACTTCAGTTTGTTTGAAGAAAGGTGTGATTAGTGTAATTTTTACTTCAACTTTTCATTGCTTTTGAGATTGAGCATATACAGTTTGTGATTACCTTTGAAATAAACAAACTTCCCGGGGTTGAAATTTAATGTAGCACTTGATTGTTTAAATCAATAAGAAATTAAAGTGACCAACATTTTGGCACTGTTGCCGGGGAAGGCAATTATAGATTTCAAAAGCATTGATGTTTTTCTTTTAGATGTGCAGATTGCATGAGAGGACGTAGATCCCATAAGAAAACTAACCCTATAGGTGACAAGGGCAAAGGAAGGGGAGGAAGAAAGACCTTTATTGACGAGATCGTATCAAAATTTGAATCTTCTCATAGGCGAAGCTCTCGAAGGCCAAAGCCTCAAAATTCCCCTCAATCGAACTACGAAACAAAAGAAATTATGAGCCCCTAAAAATGTTGAGGAGCCAGCAGAAAGCGTTGAAGAACGAACAGAAAACGTTGAAGAGCCAGTAGAAAGCGTTGAAAATCCAACAGAAAATTTTGAAAAGAACCAACAGAAAAAATTGAGGAGCCAGTAGAAAACATTGAGGATCGAGCAAGTGCAGTAGGAGATCAAGCAATGGAGGGGAACAATGAAGGATTCTTTGGTGGAGGAAAAGTAGATCTTGAAGGAGAGGGAAAAGATGAGAATTCTCTCTCTACCTTGCGATTTCCTATTGGGGATCTTCCTAGAGGAGCAACTCCCATGAAGAATATCCCACTTTCAGCCTTACCTAACTTCCATGGTTTATCTTCTGAAGATCCTGATGAGTTTCTTTTCGAGTTTGATATATTATGCAGAAGTTATGATTACATTACTAATGCCCAAAAACTGAAGCTATTTACAGCAACACTAAAATTAAATGCACTGAGGTGGTCCATGAGTCTTGGAGGCCATGTAATCACAACATGGGAACAGATGAAATAGAAATTTCTGCTCAAATATCAAGACTACTGCTGGACTAGAGAAAAAAGAGAGGAACTATTTAAGATGGTACAAAAGGAGGATGAGAATTTGGAGGAATTTGTGGAAAGACTACAATACAACTTGCAGAGATCCAATCATCCTGATGTAGGTAAGGATATTCTTAAAACAATATTACTGAAAGGGGTGAGGGATGACTGTCTAGATATGCTAAATATTCTTGTTAAAGGGGACATATCTAAAGAATCATATGATGAAATTGTTAACCTTTGTAAAAGATGTTCAAGAGGAGCTGCAAGGAATAGATCAAACAGCAGGGATGCCACATATTTAGAAGTTCAAAAATAAACCAGTGGAGGAGCAACAAGAGCCAAAATAGATAATTTACTTGAGGAATTTAAAACTAAAATATTAAGTTCTTTTGCTTCACAGATTGAAACCTTGCAGGTTAAGAAGAAACAAGCCGAAGCAGAAGCAGCTTTGGCTGTCTTTTGCCCCAAATGCAGAGATAAACACCCACTAAGGGAATGCCCATTGGATAAGGTGCCAATTTGCACCCTTTATGAGAAGGATCATGAAACAAAACAATTCCCTTCTTTACCAGGAATAAAATCAGCATTGCAACCAACCGAAGAAGAAGCTGAAGTAGTTTATTTGTTGACACAGAGAAGGCAATGGCAACCACGAGGACAAGATATGAACTTTAATATGCCATTTAAATCTTCTAATCATTGGAACAATTATCCTTCTTTTTGTCAAGAAAATTACCCTCCCTTTAACCAAATGAAATACCCAGCCTTCAATCAAATTAATTACCTACCCATGCAACAAACAAACCCTCCTGTTGTAGATCCTGCAATGTGGAATCCTTGGCCTCCACAACAACAATCTTATTTTAACCAATGGAATCCGAATTGGAGGGTTCAACAACTCCTATTTCCAAATCAATTTCCTCAATTTCAGCAACCACTTCCTCTACCATCAGGTGCTACACCAAATAATCAAATGATAAGACCCCAGCTACCTGTACAACCAAATCCTAACCACAATAATAAATTTGTGCAAGTTATTGATATTCAGAACCAGTCTATACTTCCTGTTTTCCCTGCACAATGTAATGACATTCATTTACAATCTGGGAAAATAGTTGAACCCATTATCGATGATGTTACCTCTTCTGATTCTAATAAAGAAGAGACTGAAAAATGTGATTCACATAAAGAGGTACAACCATTGCTATAGGTCAAAATACCTCCTCATCAGCTCAGAGGAGAAGATAAATATGGAAGGAATACAAAGACCTAAACTAAACCTACTTCTTCCAACGTAATGCCTCACTATAACAGCACAAGAGCGTTATAACGCATATGATCAGTGAATAGGTCGTGTTAGTGGCTAGGGCAACGCTCTGTTTACACTAGAGGGTAGCGTTACCCGTGTTTTGAGTTTGGAACGGGAAAAACCCGTAGAGAATGATTTGAATTTCAAGATTTTTCTCACAAGAGAGTCAGTACAAAAAGGAAACTACAAAGCACTAGTCTCTTATTGGGCCTTGCCAAAAACAACTAAACTCTCAAAGAAGGAAAAATCATGGAAGTTGAGGAAACATCTTGGTTTTTTCTATTCAGAACTGGTGGAAAGAGAAGGGCAATGATTGCTCTCTCCATCTCCTATAAAATGGAGCTGAAGGCTCTTAGTTCAAGGTCAAAGGATTGTCAAAGTTTTGAATACTTGTGAAGTAGAGCATTATTTTTGTAGTGTGAAAGTCAAGAGTCAAAGAGGTTCATTGAGAAATTTTTGACCAAGACATCACCACGTTGAGAGATAGAGAGATTGGAAGGCTAAGGAGGGCTTGGTACAATCGACGATTGTAATCCTCCTTTTTATAAATTAATAGAACTGTATTTGTTTTTTCCATTCTATGCATTGATATTTTCATTATTATTCAATCACTTATATAGCATGAGATGAATGGCTTAGATGTGCATAGTTTAAATGTTTATTATATATTGACTTAATTGATGGGAAATGCATGTTGTGATAGAGATTACACGAGTGCTTTGATTGATTGAAGGGTCAAGATTTGGAGCTAGTGAAGGAGAACTCCTGCTTCGCTACCTAGCGCTCTCCAAAAGGCTTCAAGATCATTAAGGAGATAATCTTCCATCTTATTCCATCAAGTTGTTTTAAGTTAATATGAACATGTATGTGCCATCTTTTTGAACTATACAGCTAATATTATTGTCTGCCTCTGGCACCGAAAAGCCCTGAGAGGGATATCCAATAACCAATAACCCAAGCATTTTACCCTATAGCAGAATTGGCGACTCTGCTGGGGAGTTTCCCCATAGTTTCCGGACTATCTCTTTCCCCCTTTCTTCTTTCCTCTATTCACAGACCCTTCTGACCAGTATTTATGCCCAATAGAAATTTTAAAATCTCACAGAGTTCAATCCTATTTTTGTTTGACCATCTGAACAACTTTACCCTGGCTAACACTACCTCTGTTGGTGTTCCAGTGCATTATAACGTGAGCTTTGCTTAAATACAGTGCGTTAGTCTATGGATTAATGTTGTCTTTACTCAGAGATAGTGCGTTACTTAGCCAAAACTTGTTGTTCACCCTTGTGATTATGTTTTGGTTGCAGAGTTTTTTTGGCCATCAGTATCTCTCCTTGACTGAATCCCTGTGCTTGTTTACTAAGCTGGCACTTCTGTTTGTTTGCTCTTGTTTGAAAAGTTAGTGTCAAAAGAATTTAATTTTTAGAGAAGAATTTTTTTTTTTTTAGTTTTTTGTGCATCTAGCTGAATTAATTCTAAAAATTTTAGTTAAAAAGAATCTTAAGATGAGGTAGATAGAAGTCTAAATATTTAAAGTTGAACTGTGCTATTTGAATGTTAGTGCATGGATGTTGAAAAGAAACCTCTCCTTGCAGAAATACTCTTCATCGAATTGAATATTTAGAGCATATTTTTGCATGGTTTCTTGAGTCAGAGTCTCATTACATTTCATACGCCCACTCCCTCTCCGTAAGACTAATAATCAAGTACACTAAGAATCAAGAAATAATAAAATCAATCACATTACTCTTTTTGAGCTCACACCAACAGTAGTTCAGGCTAGTATCTTTGGTTAGGAACAGTGAGAAAATCACCCAAGATCTCAAAACTTGATACTAGAGTCATTAACGATCGAAATCCTACTACACTCATATTATCGGGACTATTCCTTTACCGGAGCTCAGCGCGAGACAACACTTGGGTGCACAAGAAGGTAGCCCTCCTTCAACTGCATCTGGTGGGTTTTCTATATATTAGGGTTCCCTTTGGGGATGTCGAAACTAGATCTAGGATCTAGGTATTCTGCCCATATAGCATGTTGTCCTTGACCGTGGACCCCCCTAATGATCTCTGTGATTTGAGGTATCTTTAGTGGCCATACTTTTTAGGGACTTACACAAGGTGACTGGGACGAGCTGTCCTAGCACCTGAAAAATATGGACCCACTCTGTCTTCGGTAGTTAGGAGGGTACTCATCTTCATGAGAGTGCTTACACCTATCGTCTGAGGTTCAGGCAAAGCTATAGAGTGACCATAACTATAATTTCGACCAACCCTCTCTGTATACTATTGTGATACTGGATTTCATCACCAGCAAATAGTAGTACTCAGACAGGGCACCCTATTCTGGCTACTTGTTGCTTGATTTTAGAGAGTCCTTTTTTCTTTTCTTTTTTTTAGGTGTGTGGTTACTATCATTGAGACGTTATAATACATCACAATTTATTAAAATTTGTTAAAACTAAAAATGTCATCATGGCGTCATCTGACCCACACCATCTATCTCGAAGATAGCAAGGTCTACCTCCTCTGACTCTTGAGGAAGAGCTGAACCTTGGTGAACCCATGCCTTCTGTGGAAGAGCAGTCTCCATCAACAAACCCTGATTTTCACATAGCATCATATCATACGGAATTTTTGGAGGACCCTTTCATAGAAGGGGTCGTACCTCATTACAATCCTCCACTAACAGATCCATTGGGGCTTGTGATAGTTCAAATTCTACCACACACTAACATGTCTTCATCCGCACAAACATCCATTTCTCAACCGGCATCCACAGGGTCGATGCCAATGGAAACCATCCCAGGTTCGCCGCCATCCTCCCCGCCAGTTTTCAATTCTATGCCATTACTTGGTAACCCCAGTAGTCAAAATATACCTAATCCCAACCCTACGATCATCACAACTGTAAGTAACTCTCCGAGTCCTTCAGGATCTACTCCTACTGTGACCACGTTGGGACCTACGGTTGCTCCTCCCATGAGTGTGACTACTTCGGTTCCTTTTAGAAACCCTTTCGGTTGGAACCCTTTGCTGAGTTCAAACCCCTTGGCCACCATACCAGGGGGTAGTGTCACCAGCACATAGATAATAGGGAACATTTCACTACCCCTGCAATCGTTAGGAAAAACCGAAAAACCTATTGTTAACATTGTTCCCTTAAGTGGTTTAAATATAGGTGTAGGGTCTATGTCGTTGCCGAACTATGAAAGTAGTAGCATGCCTCCAGGAAGATCTATTGCATCCATATGGACTAACCCACCCTAACCTCCATCTGGAATTGGAGGGCACTTTTACACTGGGGGCAACCAATCGTTCGCCCCGCAATATAATATGCCCTATGGATAGCAACCATATATCCCTACCCCTCCACCTATAGGAAATTTTTATCAAAGTCCTACTTATCCTATTGGTAACACATTAATGGGCGAACCCTATGGTCCACATAGTCAACCAACAATTCCTTGGTTAGATTCGGGGGCAAACCCGCAATTTCCATTTTTGGCAGCTCTAGACATTCCCGACATCTATAAACTGACTAATGACCCCATTAATCACAACCCACTCTGGCCTCCAGTACCGCACAAGATTCCTTCTGACATCCCAAAGTTCGATGGGAAACAAGGGGAATACCTAGCCGCACACATTGCCACCTTTCATTTATGGTCTATATCTAATTCCATGGTGGATGATAGTGTCTGGCTTCGACTGTTTCCTCTCACCCTTACAGGAAATGTCGCCAAGTGGTATATTGAATTGCCACGTGCCGCCATAAACACTTTTAGTGCTTTAGCAACGAAGTTTCCAAATAATTTCCAATTACCAATCAGATTCGAAACTAAAATGGAACTGTTAACCTCGCTGCGCCAAGACACCGCCACCCACATCTCCGATCACATTCATGAATGGAGACGTAGGAGGAGGCTAGTCAAAGCGCCAATCCCGGATCATCTCTTAGATAATTGGTTTTGTAAGTCTCTCTTACCTCACATATCTAAAGACATTGTCCTTTCCGGTGCAGTTACAGAAGATCAATGCATTCGTCGTGCCCAACATTTGGATTTAATCTATTCACAATATAGCACGCTATATGATTTACTCCCCAATGCCCCTGTTAACCCAAACCCTCCAGCTACTTGGAAAATTGGAGCTCACGTCGACGGTCTCGTTGGCACAATCTCTGGTGTAGCCACAAAATAGTCTCGGGGGCAAACCTCCCAACCATCATCGGCTACCACCGCCCCTAACCAAACGACTACTCTTCCTACCGCTGAGGTAAATTCTGTTCAAAATTCACAAAAACCTAGTGGAAAGAATAAGAAGAACAAGAAAAAGACATCTTCTTCGGAAGAGCAGTCGGACAATCAGAATAATCCTAATCAGAAAAACGCAGCCAAGAATGACAAAGGGAAGGATAAACCCATGAAATTTCCTTGCAAGATCTATGTGGAGGACCACTTGACATACA
Source organism: Pinus albicaulis (assembly GCA_034641835.2). Classification (NCBI taxonomy): domain Eukaryota; kingdom Viridiplantae; phylum Streptophyta; class Pinopsida; order Pinales; family Pinaceae; genus Pinus; species Pinus albicaulis. The sequence continues at coordinate 181,350 of MU968402.1, read as the reverse complement.
AATGTCCTCGGCTGCAGGAATGCACCGATTTTATCGCGAACAAGGATTCTAGGCATAAACCTACCGTTCTTCATCATCCTTTCCTTAATCAATAGCAGCAACACCAACACATGGTTGACAACCCTCCACAACCCCAACAATGGGGCAATGGTGGTTCACATCCTTCCGGTGAAGGATCATCTGCCATTTATGGCATTAAGAGGGTTGAATTTCAAACACGAGCCAAGCTTTATGGAAATCCTACCATAGACGCTCAAGAACCTGGTACTAGTTCAAATCCACTGCCGACCAATGATTTACATATCGAATGGCCTACTGCTGACCCCGTAATTCATCCCCCCAAAGGGACACTTCAACACACGACTCATAACACCTCTGCACGTGCAGCCCAAAACTACAATATTGTAGAAGATTTGGCACAGGCACCATCAGCTATGCCTGCTCTCGAAGTATTGCAAACTTGTCCAGCACAAAGGAAAGCCTTGGTTTCCGCCATTGGTGGAATAGACCCCCAAGATTCCATGCTAGCTATCTTTGATATGGAAAAATATCAGAATCTCCTCTCACACCAACTCACATTCCAAGTGCAGTTTGTGTTGAAAGGGAGACCAATCCATTGCACTGTCATAGACGAAGGTGCTTTGACCTGCTTTATGTCACAAGCTTGCTGGCTCGCTTTAGGTTCTCCTACCTTAACACCACCATCGAATTCCCTCAAAGCTTTTGATGACCACACGTTCCTCCCAAAAGGATACCTTGCTAGCTTTCCCATCACTCTGAGTAGGAAAACAGTAACCGTAGACGTTGAAGTCATAGATCGCTATCTCGACTATAATCTATTGCTCGGTCACAGTTGGTCTTATGAAATGACCACCATTGTTTCTTCAGTCTTCCAACTCATCCTATTTCCATTGGATGGGAAAATATTCACAGTGGATCAGTTATCCTTCGGCACCCCTGATTATTCCATGTTACCAAGTAGCACCATACCCCTAATAGGAGGATTTTCTAACTCTTATGGCAGTATTGGTACTAGTCTTTAGAATGCATCTTCCCTACTAGGTTGTTTTCCTCTCCCGTAGCCAGAGATCCCAAATATGGTTGCAATGATATCCACCACTTTCGATGGCTCTATCGACCCATGGATCATCCCGACACCTTCAGACATTGATTCCTATGGAGATCAGATATCGCTCTCACCAGCCGAGTTGGCCTACCAAGCCATCCAAATTACATTTGAACCCTCCACTGCTATGGTTTTGACCAAAGGTACAAACCCCCCACCCATCACAGTTCTCTCTAAGGATCTCCTCAATTAAGTCTTGCCCATAGAAAAATCTATTCGAGAGATCATGTCTCTAGAAGAACGACCTTGGGGAGAGTTTTACCATCGCGCTTCGATGATCGACTCAGATGTGATAAAAACTGAAATCACATCCTTTGACCCACCTGAGATGGTTCCCTCCGCTTACACGACTGTTCAAACTATCGATTCAGAAGGGAACATGGGTAATCTTTCTAAGATAATGCTCATTGATATCTCGGTCAAAACGGGTATCATGGAAAATATTCAGATTGGAGCAGATTGCAATCCTGAGGAAATTGCATGCTTCACATCCCTTTTCAAGGAATTCCACGATGTGTTCGCTTGGTCTTATGACGAAATTCCCGACATAGATCCATTTATATTCGAGCACGAAATCAAGATTTATGACAATGCCAAACCAATTCGACAGCGACTCAAACCCATCCACCCGCAAAAAGCAGCCACCATCAAAATTGAGGTAGAAAAACTTTTAAATGCTGGTTTCATCTATCCCATTCCTTTGACGGAATGGGTTTCCAATCCGGTTCCTATCGATAAAAAACAAGGCACCATTCGAGTTTGCGTTGAATATCGCGATCTGAACACCGTTTGTCCTAAAGACAATTATCCTACGCCATTCATAGATCAGATTCTCGACGATTGTGCTAGATGCGAATCTTTTTCCTTTATGAATGGATTCTTGGGCTATAACCATATTGCGATTAAAAAATAAGACCAGCATAAAACTACCTTCATCTGTCCTTGGGGCACATTTGTGAATCTTAAACTCCCATTCATGTTAAAGAATGTTGGAGCAACTTTTCAGCGGGCTATGGACTATGTTTTTCACGACATTCGACATATTGTACAGGCTTACTTGGATTACCTTCCGGCCCATTCTAAGAAACGACCTGATCACCTTGCTCATCTGAAAGAAATTTTTGCTAGATGCAGATTCTACAATATACGTCTGAATCCTCATAAGTGCGTATTTATGGTCGAGTCCGGGCATCTGTTAGGCTTCATTGTCTCCAAGCACGGGATTAGGGTTGATCCCGTTAAGGTTAAGGTAATTGTTGAATTTCCGGCACCACAATCCATCCTTTAACTCCAACGTTTGCAAGGGAAGGCAAACTTTTTGCGTCGATTCATCGTTAACTATGCCGAGATGACGAAAGAATTTATGCGATTATTGAAGAAAGGAAAACTATACTTGTGGGATGACGAAGCTCAACGGTCATTTGATGCTTTAAAACATGCACTTGTTTCAGCCCCACTCCTTAGTGCCCCCGACTACTCACGCGACTTTCTCCTCTACCTGACAGCCTCACCATCCTCACTTGGAATGGTTCTGGTTCAAGTTCACAGTGACGACAGTGAACATGTGATATACTATTTGTCCAAAGGTCTAATCAGACCTGAACTACGTTAGTCACATGTGGAGAAACTTTCTGTGGTGGTAGTTTTTTCCATCACCTGACTCCGAAACTATATATTGCTGCGATAGACTACGGTTATTGTTTTGGAGAACCCCATGCGACACATCCTGTCTCAACAAGTTATTGGAGGAAAATATTCCAAAGGAATCATAATCCTCCAACAATTTTATTTGGTCTTCACAGCTGCCAAAGCAAAGAAATCCCTCATCTTCACCGAATTATTATCGGACCTTCCCAGAATCGACCCTGGAGAAGTAGCTCATGATCCATTTCCTGATGAATCTGTATACTTGGTCGATTCTTCAGACCCATGGTATGGAGACATTTTGGTCTACCTACAAACCCAATGCTTCCACCCAACTCTCACGTCCGACAATCGTCGTCGTATCCGCCACCAGTCAAAGCACTACCTCATGCTAAATGATACATTATATCGACGTGGTATCGATACTATTCTCCGATGTTGTCTCACTTTCAATGAAGTGGAACATGTTTTGAATGATTGCCACACAGGGGCATGCAGTGGTCATCTTTTGGGCATAGCTACTGCCCAAAAAATCCTGTGCGCAGGTTACTATTGGCCCACTTTGTTTAAACACTGCGTTGCAGCGGTCCAGAAGTGCCATCCATGTCAATTTTTCACAAAGAAAATGCGTGCTCACCCTACCCCCCTTCATCCGGTTATCTCCATTGGTCCTTTTGCTAAATGGGGAATTGACTTCGTCACCTGCAATCCCACTTCAAGAAATGGACACAACTACATCATGGTTGCGGTCGACTATTTTACGAAATGGGCAGAAGCCATTCCCACTTTTAAGGCCGATGGCAAAACCACCGCTCTCTTCCTATTCAATTAGGTAATCTGTCAGTTCGGCATACCCCTATCTATTGTCACAAATCACGGATCCCACTTTCAAAATCATATGATGACCAAATTAACATCCATGCTAGGTTTTCGTCAAGATCAATCTTCGTCTTATTATCTTAAAGCTAATGGTCAAGTCGAAGTCGTAAATGGTGTCCTCAAAACCATGATTCGTCGACTGGTCGGAAACCATAAAACCACATGGCATAGAAAGTTGTATTCCGTGTTATGGGCATACCGAACATCAGTCAAAACTGCCACAGGCTTCACACCTTTTCAACTTGCATTCGGCCTGGAGGCAGTACTTCCAATCGAGTGCGAAATTCCATCACTCAAACTCGTCGTTGAACTCCTGCCTAGCACCACCACCACAGAAGATTGCTTGCTCTCGCTCGATCATTTGGCTTAAACTCATCGAGATGCTACACTAGCACTTGAAGCTCACCAGCACCGAGTCAAAGCTCAATACGACAAATCTGTCAAGCCTCGTTCTTTCAAAGAGGGTGATCTTGTTCTACTCTATGATCAGAAACATGACCTCTTGGGGTCAGGAATGCTCCAACCATTATGGCTTGGTCCTTACATCGTCACTAAAGTCCTCTCAAAAGGGGCTTACGAACTTAAGGACTGTAATGGAATTCCACTCGCGGAGCCCCGCAACGGGCTCTATCTAAAGAAGTATTTTGCCTAGTTTCGCACTAGGCATATGCTTTGTAATTTTATGTATATAAGTTTTGCCTATTGTTTTTATGTCTCTAGATATTTTTTGGTTTTTGAGGTGTTTTTCTCATGTATAATTTTTTTCTTTCACATAAATGTCGTCACCCTCCTTATCGTACATCGGATATGCGGACGGTGCTAGTCGTCACACTAGACACATTGCTTCAGCTGCTTGGGTTCTCTACACTCCTGAGTCAGACCTTCTTGGTTCTGGGGGAATCTTCCTAGGTAGTGCCACCAATAAATTTGTCGAGTACATGTCAATGATCCAACTCTTCACGGAGGCAGTGTCTCATGACATCTCCAATTTAGTGGTCAGGTTAGATTCCCAACTCATCATTATGCAGTTAAACAATAAATACTATGTCCGTCATCCAGTATTGTTACGTTATTTTTTAAGGGTGCGACTTTTAGAACGTCAATTTCAAACAATCACATTTGAGCATGTTCCTAGAGAATTTAATGCATTAGCCGATTCTTTGGCAAAATATGTGTTAGATTGGAATTTGTCACATTTGCTATAAAATATTTACTCATGAGTATATATATTTTTATCCCATTGAAAATACATAAAAAATAAAAAAACAAAAAATCACCAAAAAGTATGTATATATATATATATATATATATATATATATATATATATATATATATATATATATATATATATATATATATATATATATATATATGTCGTGTCCAGTACATTAGTTACATCAAAAAATCTTCCAAAACTTGGGTGTTTTACAAAAATTTGGCTATACTAAGCCACGCTCTGACACTTATACATCCGTTCCGCCAACTAGGCCTGATGATCATGATAACATACAACTGCTCTGGCTATCCTCCTCAGAGGCACCAGGTATCTCTCTGGCACACCTACGGTATGCCGCTGCAAACGAACTGGAACTTCCCGCATAGGAAGGGGTGGTATGCCCATACTCAAACCCTCCAAGTTTCTGGAGATTTCATGTAAAATCTAGGCATCATCATCCTCGGCAGCTTCCACATCCTCAGCTGGTGCACCAGCCTTGGGTAACTATAGTCCTCGCCGTGCATAGCGAGGGGCCCGAACTGGGCGGACAGGTGCCACATCTGTGTCAAGCAAACAAAGCTTCATGTCAAAACATAATTTTCACCCTAACTTAACAAAAAAAAATTGCATAAACATTCAAAAGACAAAAACAAAGTACTTCCTAGAGTACACTGATCATTTCATTCTTACCATCGAGTCCCCACTGGGTGCCAGGGGGCAGCGCTAACTCCGGATCACCTATGAAGTTCATCCCTGCATAGGGATAATCCTCGATCATAATAATCTAGGATTTCAGCCAATCAAAAAATCCATCATCAAAACAGTGGCAGACGGGACCCTCTCCAATCCGCGGAAGCAAAGATGCCCATCTAGCCTGCCTTAGCTCGCGTGGGCCCAATGGAGCTGTAAATATCCTGGGCCTCATCAATGGTACCCGCTCCAGTAGGAAAGAAACGATCAATGTACCATACCCAAACTCCCTCTGGGTATGGGTCTTGCATGCTGTGAGCTCTGCTCGGACCCGACAGACAACTCCATCACACTAATCAAACAATTGAGGCTGCATACAATCCAAGGCTAGTAGCATCTGGGCCTTGGTGGCCACATGCTGACTCTTGGCACCTGCCAAGCGAACAATCATCCATAATATAGACCTCAGTGGTCTCAAAGCTACCCGTGCAATAGGTACCCGGTTGCTCACAGCCTCTGTGTTGCATACGCAATGAGCAAGAATGAGATCAGCAGTGGAACGGGGATCCACTCTGGACCCCATCAAATTGGGCCTCAGTCCATGACATGATAGGCCGGTCAAAAAGTATACATCGTCTTTCTCAATTGAGAGCTCATTGCCCCCAATCCGAAAGACATGTTGCCATTCATCCCATTGCTAAATCAGCCACCTCAGGAGGTCCTCTTGACCCCTCATCAGTTCTAAATGTGCATATTTTAGCAAACCGCATCTGTGGAGATCCATCAATCTTGCAGCATCAGTAATCATTTCCCTTTCTTCTCGTTCATGTTCTCTCTCTTGCCAGATACTCATGATTAACAGTTGAATACCTACAAATACAACATTTTCAACCAATTAGAAATTGTCTGGGCCACTTCAAAACACTTATAAATGAGTTCCTAAAAAATGCGTTCTGCCTAACGCTGGCTATAGTGAAAAATAGAGCGCGCTAACGCGCTCTTCCCTCACAGGAAGTGCGCTTAACGCGGCTCCAGCACTGCTGGCCCGCGTTAGCCGCCAATATTTTTTAGGGCCTGCCAAATTTCCCATTTTTATCAGGAGCTCAAATCTGAGCTTGGGAAAAAGCTCAAAAATGAAATTTCTCAAAATTGATTGAAACCAAGATGGTTGCATAGTTATCATATTCTTGATTCTGGCACCACAAACGGTTCGAAAAAAAGACACCGTATGAAGATGTTATTTCACTTTTAGTGGAGTGGGTCCGACGGAGCACGGAGGGGCCAGCCCTCCTCCCATGGAACCTCATCATATGACCAGTGTGGGAGCTTAATGATTAAGAGCGCTTAAGGAGCCTAATCTCAAGTTTAATATTTAATTAAGCTTCAGTTAAGTGGAGTTTAATATGGCGGAGATTCTGGAGGCACTCCCAAATTTAGGTGGACTTCCACTTTTAGTGGAGTTAACTGGCAGTTGCCCCACATTTAGTGGAGGAAATTGGGGAAAAGTTGTTTTGGTCATAACTTTCTCATTACTCAACCTTTTGGAAAAAAAAAAAAATTGATTTCATATTTTCTCAGCCTTTTGGACTCAATGGCGTAGGTTTCAGAGCCATTGGAGCTCATTTTCAACCTATTTAGCTTCGGAGAAGCTTTTTAAGCCACTAGGGCCATTTTGGGTTTTGAGTTTGGTTGAGATGTGGGTAACCTTTTTTGGTGAAAAAAAAGTCATTTTCGACTATTTCCTGCATTCCAGAGCCATTGGAACAGGTCTTAGCTCTGTTTGAAGATTTTCAGAGGCCGAAAACCTTTAGGAGAGTTTTCAGGGCCACTAGGGCCATTTTGGGTTTGGAGCTATTTGGAGTTGTGGTTATCAGTTGGAGGTGAACCAAAGCTCTATTTCAGATAATTTAGACCTTATGAAGCCATTGGAAGAGGTTTTAGAGGCATTTGAGGACTTCTACAGCCCGAAAAGTTGCAGAGAAGTTCAAAGCACCAGCAGGACATTGATGAAGAAATCACTGTTTATGGTAATCTTTCACTGTTTAGTGAATTTGAAAAGGAATTATTAGCTTTTTCCTGCCTTCTAAATCAGTTTATATATTCATATTTGTCTATTGAGACACTTATAATCTTGTATTGCATTTGAGAGCTTTTAATACAAGAGGACAAGCCCATTTTGGGAGGCTTGATCCAGGAGATGTAGCCCAAGAGTTGGGGTGAAATCCTATATTATATTGCTGTTGTGTTTTGATATTATATTGCTGAATATTGTTGCTGATACCCATGTTAAGTTTTAGCAAAAACAATTACACTTAAGATACATAAACAGTGAAAAGACATACACCATTTGCAAGCTAAATTTCCGCATAACATCAAGTTTAAAGCAAGATTATTTTAATTAAATCTGAGTGATTACTTCTATATTTTCTTTAGGCAGAGTCTGTAAGAGGGCTAGGTAGCCTCTGGATTCATCCTTTCTTTGAAAGGTGAAATATCCGGTAAATGCCCCTACAGTCAATCTCTGTATTAGAAATATGAAGTTCTCACATTTTCAGATTTAAACTTAGAATATGTTTGCACTCATTTACATAATTGAAAATGGATACCTTGCACCCTTTTCAAGTACCTTCCATTTTCAGATCAGATGGTATCAGAGCTCGGGTTGAGCATTCCTTATGGTGCAAAAGGTTTTAAAATAGTGTAAGAGATTTACTGTTTTATTGGTTGCAAAATGGCTGCTTGAATGAGAAGGGGTCTTTTCTGACATTTGGTTAAAAGCTTGTCATTTGTTTGAAAGCTTTGAGGAATTTTCTTTGGAAGTTCCTTTTGGTTGTTTTGACCATTTACATAATGTCAAATTCTTCTACAAGTGAAGTTTCCTCCTTCACGAGATTCTTCAATGATGACATGAAGAATGAGTTCTTTAAGGTGAAGGACATGGTGCAGATTCTCCTTGAGGATCAAAGGGAAAGTGTTCAACTTCGTGCACAATTGCTAGCTATGCAGGAAGAAAAAGAAGCCATTCTTCAAAGACTGCATGATATGGAGTTGCAGCTTCTTCAAGCTCAAGAAGCTTTGTCCAAGAAAATACCTCATCTTCAGGATGTAAATCATGAGGTAAATCATTCTGATTTGTCTTCAGTTTCCTCCATTGAAAAGTATGTTGGTTCTTTTGAAAAACATACAAGAGGTATTGGGTCCAAATTGATGTTGAAGATGGGCTATCAAGAAGGTTAAGGTTTGGGCAAGCATGCACAAGGCATTTTTGAGCCTATTTGTGTTGTGGAGCGTCCCAAGAATATTGGTCTTGGCTATGAGCAGGTTAATGGCGAAGCTTTGAGCACATGCATTCAAGAATGTGATGCAAATTTGAAGAGAACATTTCTCCCAAGTTCTCAATTACATCAATGTCATGATGGCAATCTTCCTTACCATTGTTTTAAGCCATCATTGCAACAAGAAGATGGACATTCCATGTAGCAAAAGAGGTATAATCATTCACATGATCAATTTGATTATGTTTCAACAAAGAATGATAATTTTTCTTGTTCAAATGAAAAGAAGTTTTGTTGCACATTTTGTGGTCGATTTAACCATCATGTTTCGAGATGTTGGATGAGGAAGAAGGCACACAAGAAGCAGATGAAGCAAAGACTACCTTCAAAGAATGTGCATATGATTTGCACTTTTTTCCAAAAGAAGGGACATGTTGTCTCTCATTGTTGGACTTTGCATCCAACTCGTCGTCCCACGCACATGCAGCAAGAAGACAAAAATATTGGTGAAGGTGGAATCATGGATTCCATTATTGATGTGGAAAGGGAAGTTTCACATGAGGAAAATTTGCAGCAGCAAAAGTCGCCATGGAAGTGGCTTGGTGAGAAGTGGATGGACTTCTTATTGCAGTAAGTCATTACTCATTTTGTACATGCAAATTTCAGATTGGTATGCATGTATTTCAGTTGAAAAGTTGATGCAAGATTGCATGTAAAAGCAGTTTCAGTTGAAGGAATTTCTTTGTTGTTGCAAAATTTCGCCATGGAGGTGTAAAAGATGAGCATGATACTCACTTATGTTGCAGCAATATCTTTTGGTTCAGCTCTTAATCACCCACATGTTTTTGGGATGATGTACTTGTTGGTATTTGAAAAGAAGAGTTGAAGTTGCACATGTACATAGAGGTTGTATGTGTAATTAGCGAACTGTATATAGTTCATTGTACATGATACATACACATATGTTTGTCAAGATGTATCTTGTTGTTTATCGACTTGTGTCGATTGTGTCATACATGTTTATCGACTTGTGTCAGTTGTGTGCACACTTTTTTATAGATTTTGTGTGTCATTTGTATAGCACATTTCATTGTCAACTGGTTGTTGATGTCGTATGTTGCACAAGATGCCTTTGGTGTCGTTTGGTGCAGAGAACGAAGTGTCAGTGCAAAGCAGTGCAAGATTCCATGAGTTGGAAAGGAATGCAAGCAAAGAGGGCACAAATTTCAGCAAGTGTCATTGCTGGTTTTAGTATGGCAGATTGGTATGGCGAGAAAACTTGGTCGAGATTCGGTGCAAGTACGTGGCTCATTCAACAAAATTCGCCATGTGAACAGCTGGCAATTCAGGAAAATTTTTGGAGGCTGAAGAGAAGAGGATGTCGTTATTCTCTCATTTTCTGTACTATAGTTCATTTCTTCATTTCAGTAAGCTTTTGGAGACCAAAAGCCTCTCATTTGGGAGGTGTGATCAGGAGCTCAAATTTGAGCTTGGGAAAAAGCTCAAAAATTAAAGTTCTTAAAATTGATTGAAACTAAGATGGTTACATAGGTCTCGTCCTCCTGATTCTGGTGCCACAAACGGTTCGAAAAACGGACACCGTATGAAGAAGTTATTGCACTTTTAGTGAAGTGGGTCCGGCGGAGCACGGAGGGGCCAACCCTCCTCCCATGGAACCTCATCATATGACCAGTGTGGGAGCTTAATGTTAAGAGCGCTTAAGGAGCCTAATATCAAGTTTAATATTTAATTAAGCTTCAGTTAAGTGGAGTTTAATATGGCAGAGATTCTGGAGGCGCTCCCAAATTTAGGTGGACTTCCACTTTTAGTGGAGTTAACTGGCAGTTGCCCCACATTTAGTGGAGGAAATTGGGGCAAAGTTGTTTTGGTCATAACTTTCTCATTACTCAACCTTTTGGAACGATTTTTTTTTTTATTTCATATTTTATCAGAATTTTGGACTTAATGCCATAGGTTTTAGAGCCATTGGAGCTAATTTTCAGCTTGTTTAGCTTCGGAGAATCTTTTTGAGCCACTAGGGCCATTTTGGGTTTTGAGTTTGGTTGAGCTGTGGTTAACCTTTTTTTGGTGAACCAAAAGTCACTTTCAACTATTTCCTGCATTCCAGAGCCATTGGAATAGGTCTTAGCTCTGTTTGAATACTTTTAGAGGCCGAAAACCTTTAGGAGAGTTTTCAGTGCCACCATGGCCATTTTGGGGTTTGAGCTGTTTTGAGTTGTGGTTATCAGTTTGAGGTGAACCAAAGTTCTATTTCAGATAATTTCGACCTTATGAATCCATTGGAAGTGGTTTCAAAGGAATTTGAGGACTTATACAGCCTGAAAAGTTGCAGAGAAGTTCAAAGCACCAGCAGGACATTGATGAAGAAATCACTGTTTATGGTAATCTTTCACTGTTTAGTGAATTTGAAAAGGAATTCTTAGCTTTTTCCTGCCTTCTGAATCAGTTTATATATTTATATTTTTCTATTGAGACACTTATAATCTTGTATTTCATTTGAGAGCTTTTAATACAGGAGGACAAGCCCATTTTGGGAGGCTTGATCCAGGAGATGTAGCCCAAGAGTTGGGGTGAAATCCTATATCATATTGCTGTTGTGTTTTGACATTATATTGCTGAATATTTTTGTTGATTCCCATGTTAAGTTTCAGTAAAAACAATTACACTTAAGATACATAAACAGTGAAAAGACATACACCATTTGCAAGCTAAATTTCCGCATAACATCAAGTTTAAAGCAAGATTATTTTAATTAAATCTGAGTGATTACTTCTATATTTTCTTTAGGAAGGTACGTAAGGGCTAGGTAGCCTGCAGTTCATCCTTTCTTTGGTTGAAAGGTGAGATATTCGGTAAATACCCCTACGGTCGTCTACTGTATTAGAAATATGAAGTTCTCACATTTTCGATTAGCAACTTAGAATATGTTTGCACTCATTTACACTCATTGAAAATGGATACCTTTCTCGCACTAATTACCTTCATTTTGAGATCAATTTTGAACTGGAAAAACTTCATAAAAGTACAATTAAATGATAGCAGGAGGTTCTAGCTCTTACCTGGATCTCGCGGGAAGGAAAACCATTGCCTGGATTGACCGCAATCGTCAGCTAAATTTTTCACCCTTTTTCACCCCAGAGCTCCTTTACAGCACTCAAAATAGTGAAAATGAAAGTCTTTTGACCTTCTTATAGCCACTTCTGGGGCATGACTCTCTTAGCTAGTCGGCAAAAAGTTGTGAATTCTTGTTGCATATGTGTTGCAACTATTGAGATTTGTTACTAATGTTCTGATGAGTGATCAATATTCATATGCAGACATACACATGTTTTGACCCTTTTTCTCAAGCACTCTTTTTTACGGTATTTTTCTTGCTCATTAATCCGAAAAACCTCGAGTTCCCTTCTTCGGACTCGTTAAACTTATACGAAGTCGATTTCAAGCGTTCCTTTTATGGTATTTTTCTTTCTCGTTAATCCGAAAAACCTGGAGTCCTCTTCTTCAGACTCGTTAAAACTGATATGAAGAAGCACTGAGCTTTATTTTTAGGGACCTTTTTCTAGCTCGTAAAACTGAAAAAACCACGAGTTGACTTTTTCGGGCTAGCTAAACTACCACGACAGAGAATAAGGAGCCATTCTTTTCCTCTTTTTCAAAAGCTCTTTAAACCAAAAAAGTAACCGAGTTTTCTCCGCGTGACTCGTTAAAATTTCACGGAGAGCACCGAGTTTTTCTTTGTAGGACTCATTAAAATTTCACAAAGAGTACTGAGTTTACTCCGTCTCCTCGTACTCATAACAAAATGAGGTAGACTTCTATCGAACATAGATTTCTCACTTTTCTGGCTTTGATGGACTAACTCACGGAAAATGAACTGTTTTGGGCTTAATATTCTCCCTTTTGTGTGCCCGGTTATCAAGACATGACAAAGGTACCCCAATGGATTTGTCTTTTACAACATTTTTCAGACTCTCAAAACATGAAAAATTCACCGAGTTTACTGGTTTGGACTCGTTAAACCTAATCATACGGGGCACAGAGTTGTCTTTTATCATATTTTTTAGACTCTTTAAATATGAAAAATTCACCGAGTTTACTCGTCTGGACTCGTTAAACTTAATCATACGGGGAAAAATTTGGACAAAATGGATACTACCTCTGTTACATTTCAAAAAGGTCGATTTGGTAGCAAAAATCTTGAACATGGCACTTCCCAGAAAACTATTTCACAGTTAGTCGAACCCTACCATCTATGAGTATTAGCCTTCATCTCCCAGTGTCCCTACACCGGTAAAATCTTAACACACTCTTTGGTGTTCATTAAGCCTCAACTGCCTAGTACCTTGTTACTGTGCCTTTTATTGTTCAAGCAAATATCGTTATCTACTGCTCCTCTTATCAACCAAACCGCTCATTATGCCAAAAAATATTTGTTGCCAGACATCCCCATTTACTCTTCATTATGTCCATCACAAACAAAATCATTTGGTTTCTGTTTCATGTTGACCGATGTAGGAAGCCTCAGTGCCTACCTTTCAACAGATCTCTTCCTATCGACTTGAACATCTTATCTAGGAAGTTGATCTAGAAAACCATCAGTACCTGGATACTTGCAGACATCAGTGGCAGGTAGTCTTGTGTTTGATTAGGATTCTCCATCATTGGCTCCTGATCGAATGATTCTATGAGTGTTTGACTTCAACTCTTTTTATTCACACTCACTAGATTGTACTATGCATCTTAGGGACCAACATCATTATCGGTGGCCACCTTCGCATCTGTTAACAATTCTCATTATCGACTGGTAATCAGATGATTTCTCACATGTTTGACGACAACTCCTTCATTCACATGTTGAGAAATATGCAGTTTAAGTGAAGAGGTGGTCAAGACCTTGGGGCAAAGGTTACATCATTAAAGTTATGTCCCCTTCCCCAAGTTGCGATATTGTTTATGGAGACAACTTTTTCAGCCTGATCCTGTTATGACAGAAACTTCCACATTGTGCTCATCGGTGGACAGATTCCTCATATCTTTATTCTAGAGAAATCATGTTGTTTAAGCTACTGAGCATGGGAATTCCCGACTCAAGGTAGATACTATATTTTCTGACATATGTTGTTGTTTCAGGTTTTCCTCAGTCTTTCAATCTCTTTATCTCTACTACACACATTATAAATTATTTCGGACATCGTCTTCATCTCTGACCTCACACTTTAGGGGGCATCTGTTACAAGTCAAAATACCTCCTGATAAGCTCAGAGGAGAAGATAAATATGGAAGGAATACAAAGACCTAAACTAAACCTACTTCTGCCAAGGTAACGCCTCACTATAATAGCACAAGAGCATTATAATGCATATGATCAGTGAATAGGTCGCGTTAGTGGCTAGGGAAACACTTTGTTTACACTAGAGGGTAGCGTTACCTTTGTTTTGAGTTTGGAATGGGAAAAACCCACGGAGAATGATTTGAATTTCTAGATTTTTCTCACAAGAGAGTCAGTACAAAAAGGAAACTGCAAAGCACTAGTCCCTTATTGGGCCTTGCCAAAAACAACTGAACTCTCAAAGAAGGAAAATGCATGGAAGTTGAGGAAACATCTTCGTTTTTTATATTAAGAACTGGTGGAAAGAGAAGGGAAATGATTTCTCTCTCCATCTCCTATTAAATGGAGCTGAAGGCTCTTGGTTCAAGGTCGAAGGATTGTCAAAGTTCTGAATACTTGTGAAGTAGAGCATTATTGTTGTAGTGTGAAATTCAAGAGTCAAAGAGGTTCATTCAGAACTTGTTGACCAAGACATCACCATGTTGAGAGATAGAGAGATTGAAAGGTTGAGGAGGGCTTGGTACAACCGACGGTTGTAATCCTCCTTTTTATAAATTAATAGAACTGTATTTTTTTTTCCATTCTATGCATTGATATTGTCATTATTATTCAATCACTTATATAGCATGAGATGAATGGCTTAGATGTGCATAGTTTAAATGTTTATTATATATTGACTTAATTGATAGGAAATGCATGTTGTGATAGAGATTACACGGGTTCTTTGATTGATTGCAAGGTCGAGATTTGGAGCTAGTGAAGGAGAACTCCTGCTTCGCTACCTAGCACTCTCCAAAAGGCTTCAAGATCATTAAAGAGGTAATCTTCCATCTTGTTCCATCAAGTTTCTTTAAGTTAATATGAACATGTATGTGCCATCTTTGTGAACTATACAACTAATCTTACTATCTGCCTCGGGCACCAGAAAGCCCTGAGAGGGATATCCAATAACCAATAACCCAAGCATTTTACCCTATAGCAACCATGCTTTAATAAAAGTGCTGAAACAACAGAACCACCATTCCCTGAGCGTTTAGTTCTACCTAAAACACCTGAGCCACCTGCTTTTAATCTTTTAGGGGAATTACAGAATCTATATGTTAAAATTCCACTTTTACAAGCACTAAGAGATGTACCAATTTATGCCAGAATGATGCGAGATATTTGTGTTAAGAAACCCAGTAGGAAAGCTAAAGATTCCCTTATAGTCCATGTTATGGGGGATCTATCCGCGTTAATGTCCGGTAAAGTTCCTCCAGTTAAATATGGTGATCCCGACCATCCTACTGTCACAGTACAAATCAGAAAGACAATAATCCCTCAAGTTCTGGTAGATTTAGGTACTGCTATAAATATTATGACCCTTGAAACTTCACAACTGTTACAACTGAAGAACGTAATCAGAGATACACCAACCATTCTAGAGTTAGCTGACCGTTCTACAATCAAACCGGAAGGAGTTATTGAAGACCTAGTTATCTCAGTTGAATCGTAGAATTACCCAGTTTACTTTGTGGTGTTACAGACTAAAACAAAGTTGGGGGGACATCCTCTAATTCTGGGAAGGCCCTGGTTAGCCACAGTCGATGCCTTTATCAGCTGCAAATCTGGTTCAATGACAATTTCCAATGGATATAAAACTAAGCAGCTTACTCTCTACCCTCACGCTACACCCATGATTAATAATGATAATTCTATATGGATGGACTATGATGATCATGCTATTCAACCTATTTTGATTATCGGACAAGATTTAAGCCTTAAAGATACCACTGAGGATGAGGTAATTAAAAATTTTATTTGTGAACCCTCCTCTATGATTTTAGAAACACATAATCAGCTGGCTGTACTTTTGAAATCAGATACCCAAGAAAATCTTAAATATGAAGATATACCTCAAACATCAACCACCATCTCTTCTAAAAGTATAACAGTAGAAATCGAACCTGGAAAAACACTGAACATAAACCTCGAATTGACAGTTGCTGAAACACAGCAATTAATGAAGTTACTGCTTGAAAATAAGGAAGCATTCACATGGGACTATACAGATATGAAGGGAATCTCTCCTGAATTATGTACTCACTAGATCTATATCAAGGAAGGTTGTCGACCAGTCTGTCAACCCCAACGACGAATGAACCCTAATTTAAGATAAATTTTCAAAGAGGAACTTAAAAAATTGCTTAATGCAGGGTTTATATATCCTATATCTGATAGTGAATGGGTTTCCCCATTGGTAATAGTTCCTAAGAAAAATGGGAAATGGAGAGTGTGTGTAGATTATAGAGCCTTAAATAAAGCCACTCAAAAAGACCACTTTCCTTTACTGTTCACTGATCAGGTGTTGGATAGTTTGTTAGGGAATAAATTCTTTTACTTTTTAGATGGGTTTAGTGGGTATAATCAAATCAGAATTGCACCCCAAGACCAAGATAAGACCACTTTTACTAGTCCTTGTGGAACTTTTGCCTATAGAGTTCTCCCATTTGGACTATGTAATGCACCAGCAACCTTTCAAAGAGGAGTTATAGGAATCTTTTCTGATATGCTCAATGACTCTATGGAAATATTTATGGATGACTTTACCCCTTATGGTGTTTCTTATGAAGATGCATTACAAAATCTTGAGAAAGTACTTAAACGATGTATACAATCCCACCTCTCCTTAAGCACCGAAAAATGTCATATGATGATGAGTGAAGGAGTAGTGCTTGGACATTTTATTTCATCTCAAGGAATTCAGGTGGATCCATCCAAAATACAAGTTATTCAGAACCTTCCTATTCCTAAAACACAAACAGATGTGAGAAGTTTCTTAGGACATGCAGGATATTACAGGAGATTTATTAAAAAAAATTCCAAAATAGCTTTTCCTTTGTTTGTGTTACTTATGAAAAATGTTGAATTCAAGTGGACTAATCTTTGCCAAGAGGCTTTTGTAGAACTCAAGCATCAGTTATCTACAGCTCCTATTTTGAGGGGACCTGATTGGGCACTTCCCTTTCATATATCTTCTGATGCTTCGGATACTGCAATTGGAGTTGTCTTGGGACAAGAGGAAAACCATCTCCCTTGTGCTATTTACTTCATTAGTAAGAATATGACTCCTGCTGAGCTTAATTATACAGTTACCGAAAAGGAATTTTTAGCAGTTATTTATGCTATTAATAAATTTTGACATTACATTACTGGTTACTCTACTTTTGTCCACACTGACCACTTGGCTATCAAGTATTTAATGAACAAATCTGTCACAAATGCTCGAGTCACCAGATGGTTATTGTTATTACAAGAGTTTGATATTACAATTGTAGATCGACCAGGTAAAGAAAATGTTGTTGCTGATTTCCTTTCTCGGTTAAAAGTTGATGATAATACTCCAGTAGATGATTCCTTCCCTGATGAATATTTATTTGCAATTTCTGCTCACTCACCATGGTATGCAGACATTGCCAATTATCATGTTGCAGGGAAGTTACTATCACACATATCACATCAAGAGAAAAGAAAAATCATTCAACAAAGTGCTCGGTATAGTTGGATAACTGGATGTCTTTTCTACACAGGACTTGATCATGAAATCCGAGATGCATTAGAGAAGATGAGGTTTATGATATACTAAAAGCTTGTCATGATGACCCTTGCAGAGGGCATTTTGCTGATAAGAGAACGGTACATAAAATTCTTAGGATGGGTTATTATTGGCCCTCACTCTTTAAAGATGCAAAGAAATATGTTCGGGCTTGTGATAGCTGTCAGAGAATGGGTCAACCTAATCATAGAGATGAAATGCCATTAAACCCCCAGGTAATACTTGAACCATTTGAAATATGGGCCTTAGACTTTATAGGACCCATTAATCCTCCATCCAACCAAAGAGTTTATATATTAGTCTGCACAGATTATATGACTAAATGGGTGGAGGCTAAAGCACTCCTTAGAGCTAATGAAGAAGTTGTCCTAGCTTTCCTATTTGAAGAAATATTTGTTAGATTTGGAGTCCCTAGAGAGCTAGTTACAGATGGAGGACCTCCTTTCACTTCTCATGGTTTCAAAGCCACCCTTCAGAAATATCGTATTCATCATAGAATGACTGCACCATACTACCCCCAGCCAATGGACAAGTGGAGAGTACAAACAAAGTGATGGAAGCCATTCTAACAAAAATAGTGAAGGAAAATCGGAAGGATTGGTCTCAAAGGCTCCATGAAGTGCTATGGGCTTATAGAACTACCTGGAGAAATTCTACAGGATTTTCTCCCTATGAATTGGTTTATGGTAAAAGTTTTGTTTTTCCTGTGGAATTTGAAATTAAAACCTTAAGGACTGCTTTAGCTGTTAACCTTGATTTGACTGATGCACAGATAGCTAGGTTGCAGCAACTTCATGAATTGGAAGAAAAAAATATTAGATGCCATTCATCAAACAAATATGATCCAACAACAAAGAATGAAATGGCATGATAAAATCATCAAGCATAAGAAGTTCCAAAAAGGTAATTAGGCTTTATTGTATGGTTCTCGGTTTGAAAATTTTCAAGGGAAACTATGTACAAGATGGCTGGGACCTTACAAAATAGATACTGTTTTTCCCAATGGAACAATAAGGCTCCTAACAGTTGATGACTCTAAAAAACCACTATTAGTAAATGGTCATTAGCTTTGTCTGTACTAGCGCCCTATTTCCAAAGAATATTTTAAGGCCACTTGCATGGCAGATGCACATTATCTCTTTTTAGGGGAGCATTCTGCTCCTCATTGCATTTGATTTTTCTGAATTGTATTTTTAGCATTAGATTAGATTTTTTTTTTAAAATAATAATCACTGTCAAGGGCTGGCATGTTACAATTGATTATTTTGCAGATTCTGGATTCAGGAAAGGCTTACCAAGAAAGGACAATTTCACCACAAGTAGATCCAAGCTTCATTTTGAGAAGCATTGCTCCCCTCACTTCAACTCATTCATAGTTCACTTCCCCATCTTCCAGTAACATTTCATCATTCATTCCCTTCATTCCTTTTTCCCTTTTCATGTCATTTTCCCTATTTTTCACATTTTTGAAACACTATTCTTCAGCAAATACTTTTCCCATTTTTCACATTGCTGAAACACCAGTATTCAGCAAACATTTTCTCCATTTTCCCATTGTTAAAACACCACTCCTCAACAACACTTTCCCTATTTTCCCATTGCTGAAACACCACTCTTCAGCAGCATTTCATCCATCTTTCCCATTGCTGTAACACCATTCCTTTCTCCAAAGATATGACTATACAACATTTTCTGTCATGAAACCATCTTCTTCAGTTCTTTCATTCTCACTTCTCTTATTCCTTATGTTAATCCTGTCCTTTCACTGCCTTCTCCCATGATTAAACAGACCTCTAATATAATCCCCCTCATGTTTCAAACAAATTCTAAAGTTCTTCCATGACTATTGAGCCATTATAAGCAAGCACTATATTTTTCGAACTACAAATCAAAGGTAAACATGAGGTATGTAAATGCTATATGTAAGTAGAATTAAACTATGGTTAAATGAGAAGATTTCACAAATCCCCATACATTTCAAGTCATCATTTCAGCCGTATTTGGGGGGGAAATATCGAAATTATATGCCATTATTTCACAACATGCCAATTACCATCATATTTCTTACCCATTACCTCGCTTCTTCACCATTATTCCATGTTCTCATTCGCAAAATTTACTCTGTTCGTAGTGTGGTAACTTGGCTTTTTGACTGTGCATTTTACCAAAGCTGGTTAACTATGAGAGGACCTACTATTCGACACGAGCTCGGCTCGATAGCTCTACTTGAATTATATCCATAAGTGTATCATATTTTTCACCAAGCAGGCTGGGTAGGATATTTTCAGAGGCTTCAAGAATTTGTTCCACAACAGGTCCTTGAATTTGCACGAAATCTTCAGGAAGATCATTCTATTGTCCAGGGAGTGCGGATTCCAGTCTCAGAGGGTGACATAGCACAGGTTTTAGGTCTACCGGTCACTGGCACTCGATGGTTTAGTCTAAATAATATCATTCTGAATGCACAGCAGGATTTTCTTCTGCCAGGAGAACAAGTCAAGCTTAAAGGTCAGGGTGTCCGACTTCACTCATTATCGCCTCCTTGCCCCAATTTTTTTTGAATTCATCAAACATTACCTCACTTGTGAAGGTCACTACCAGGTAGTCTACTAGCATTATTTTGTCTTATTAAATCACTTACGACATGGTCGACTGCTAAATATTCATTATTATTTACTTGGGTGTCTTAGAAATATGTCACATTATTGCAGACAGGTAAAATTCCCATTCCTTTCCCTCACCCATCACCGTCTTTTTCAGCTACTGATTCAAAGGGGTTTTGCTCAAAAAAACCCTCCCCTAAACAATCCAGCCATAGACCCTCAGCAAGTTGTTTAAATTCCTCAAGAAGCTGCTGAGATTCCTCAAGAAGTTGCTGAAAATCCTCAAGAAATTCCTAAAATTCCCCACGAGCAACAAAAAGAGAACATCCTTGATCCTCCTGCAATTCCACCTGAAGAACCAACTGATCCAGTTAACCCTCCTTCCAGTCCATCCCACAACCTAGCAGAATCATCTGATCCCACTGTCCATATCCTTAATGACGATTCCTAAGCTGATAACCCCTCCTCCTCTATTCGTAAAATGAATAGGCGAATCACAACCACCTTTCTACCAAAAAGACAAACAAGGGCTACAACTAAAGAAGCCACCTCCTTTGATAGCCCTTCTCCTCGGGAAAAACCCTCTCATAAAAGGAAAAATAAAACTACTGATTTTTCTGCTTTCTAACCTAGGAGACGAATGAGGATGTTTACTGAAGCAACAACCATTCCTACTACCCGTGACCCTGTAACAATTTTGTTAAAACCCCATACACCACCACCCTCCCAAACCCTAGAATTATTACCTATCTCACCCAGTGGCACTAAAACACAAGAACTAGATGCCTAGGTTACTGTGACATCATTTTCTACAGAACAAGTAGCTATCACACAAGAACTAGCTACTCAGTCAGTAGCTGCCACACAAGAACCAGCTATAGCCGAAACACAAGAACCAAATACTAATGTACAGGAACTAGATGCCCAAGATGCTACTCATTTAGTAGCTGCCAAAAAAGAACCAGCTCTAGCTGCAACACAAGAACGAGCTACAGCTGAAACACAGGAACCAGATCCTGAGACTGCGACTGATGCACAAAACCTAGTCACTTTGGCTTCCATTCTACAAGAAAATGAGTTTCTAAGATCATAACTGGAAACCTATAAGCAAGCATTGGCGACAGCAAAGGAAGCCTATGACAAGGAGCTTACTTTGGATACCCTAGCCCATGCAGCATCCATGGCAGACAAACACATAGAAAGTGATCCATATAAGGAATATATGTGCAGCCAATGTGGAAATATTTATCAGCAAGCAGGATATAAGATAGTTCAAGTCCCAATGCCAGGAGCATCTACATATTCTGAAGTCAAAGAGGAACACCCTACTGTTACACAAGAACTATTAGGGCCTTCCAAAATTTCAGAAAAAAAAGTTAATTTACAAGTACCTCAGCCTACTGTATCTGTTAAATCTGAAGTTCCTGTTGTTATTTCTACTCTGACTATACCTCAGCCTACCACTTGCAATACTGAAACACAAACTCAACCATGGAATGAGCAGCAAATAATGAATAAATGGAAGAAATAATATGCCATTTCGCAAGATAAAACCTTGCAGTAGCACAAATTAGTTTGGCAGAATCATATATATTCAAACTGGGAGATCTTGGAGCAAAAACTCCAGCAATATAGAGTTTATAAGAAGGAGAATAAAGAGCTAAAAGGAAAACTGATCCTAATGTTTGAACTGGTACAAAAATTATTGGTTGCTAGGAAACCATCTTTGAATTACTCTCTATTCCTCATAGAACGTCTTTCTTACTTTCAGTTGAAAGCAATCATAGATGGAAGACCCCATGAGGTGCTTACATTCGAACAGTTTGTGAAAACATTTGCAGAAGCCTCTACCAGTGATCAACACTTATTATGTGAATTGTATCTTCACAATGAAGCCATCCCTAAAAACAGAAGGTTTAATCTTAACCCTCTTGTTGGCGACATTTAGATTAGGGCATTTGCCTCTTTCCTTGCTAATCAGATTACGTGGAAAACTGCTTTTCTTGCAGCCAGGCATAATGAAGATAATCGTCTTCTCTGGATATGGCTAGAACCATAGAACCCTACCATCTTTGTGGCAGAATATTATCAATTTTTGAAGAAACCAGGGATGACTGAACATATACGGCAATTACAAGCTTTGATACTCCAGGATTTTCACCATTTTATTAAAGCCAAAGAAACTGCTGCCTTGAGAGAAAATAATATTTTTTGGCAACAATCTTCTAAGGAAAAGAAGGAGTATAATCCTTTTAGTCCTAAAAATCTCGAAACTGCATTCCCTAGAGTACCCAATTACATCAAATGTGTTCAGCAATGCGCTGAAAAGTGGATAGCGTACCACTTTCATTTTCCTATTTTGTGGATGCCAGCAGAGGAATATCATGCTCATCATAGGTTGGCCAACAAGGATGAAGCAGCAGCCTGGAAAAGATTGCAAAATGCGCAAGGATTCAGAGCCTTAACAAACAATACCTTGCATAACTACTGCCTAAGTAACTTGCATGCCAAAATCCAGTATCTGGACTCTGATTTAGATTAAAGTTGCTTGACAATATGCAACCTTTTTAGTTGGTGGGGATGTTAGGACTCTATAATGTACCTTTTGACCATATATTTTGCTATCATTCCACTCTTTTCCAGTCCACATTTAAAGTCTATATTACCACTTTCATCCATTCTTATAAAGGTATATAACATTCTTCTCTTTACTATATGTTTAACTTGTTTTACATATAGTTTTACATTACTTTCATATTTTAATAAAAAATATATAGTTGCTGAGACATTTTGAAGACTGCAGTTAATCTATCATGGCTATCTAAAGACTGTGTTGCTGAAACAATCAACATAGTACGCAAATCCCGTTGCTGAAACAACTCGTGATTTGCGATTCTGAAGCAGTATTTCAGGCATGACAGCAACAAGAAAAGACAAGTAAGGGAGCTCTTACACTAGCTGTAACAACTGAACCTCGGACCTAGTACCATCGTATCCATCGCAATAGAATTTTACTATGGAAGAACAAAATTTCCTATTTCAGTATAGAATATTAGATTGGGTTAAGAATAGGATATTCTATGATGTAACCAATTATGTAATAGATGTCTCCTCTTTAAAAAGAGGAGACATCAACATTAAAGGGGGGATTATAGACTACGGAAGGTTTATTTTGAAAGAGACTTACATAGAAGGAATGAGAATCCTTTGTAATATGTTACATTTGACAGATGAATAAAGGCTTGTCCTGAGTATTTCGTTTTAATCCCTTCTCCTGGGGAATCTTGTGAGAAGGAAAGGGCCCACCTTCTTCACAAGATTCACCCATTTATTTCTGTAGTGTGTTAGCAGTTATTTTCATTTACACCTTGTTAAAATATGTTTGCTGAAATCATTTATGTAGTCTTGGAACTCTATTATCTATTGCTGAAACTCTGTTTCCATTAATTGTTGCATTGTTTTCATACAATTCATTCCTAGGTAATTGTGGATTATTTTAATTGATAATCTTGTTTACAGAATGAGTTTGTGAAAGCGTGGCAATCAAAAATAGGTGCTGAAGATTCCTACTTGGGGAATAGGGTCCTGTGAATCTCTGTTATAGCATAATTGGTATTTTATTCTGCATATTGGTTTCCTTTCCTAGATTGTTATCTTTTTAATGTAATCCAGGATTCTTTGGTGATTTTTTGCAATAGAAAGATTGCCTTTGCTCTAACTCAAGTAGAAATTCAGTTTGTTTGAAGCAAGGTGTGATTAGTGTAATTTTCACTACAACTTTTCATTGCTTTTGAGATTGAGCATATACAGTGTGTGATTGCCTTTGAAATAAACAGACTTCCCTGGGTTGACAATTTATGTAGCACTTGATTGTTTAAATCAATAAGCAATTAAAGTGACCAACAGTGTCGATTCGATTCTTCACCACCGTCTAAGTTTCAAAGAAGCTAAGAGAGTTCTCAACGACTACCACTTTGGGGCATGTGGTGGTCATATGTATGGCTATGAAAAAACTTAAAAAATCCTTCGTGCTAGTTACTTATGGCCTTCTATTTTCAAAGAATGCATCCTTATCATCTACAAATGGCATGCTTACTAGATTTATCAGCGCAATATGCATGCCCCACCTACACCCTTACACCCAGTTGTTACCATCGGCCCATTTTCCAAATGGGGCATTGACTTCATGACATGTAACCTTCACTCGGCAAGGGGGCATGCTTATATCATTGTCGTTGTGGACTATTTCATTAAACGGGTCAAGCCGATGCCTACATATATTGTCGATGGTAAAATTGTGGCTCAATTTCTCCTCGATCATGCTATCGCATGATTTGGTGTTCCTCATGTCATTGTCCTTGACCATGGCTCTCATTTTTTCCACTATATGATGGATGAACTGACCTCTCAGTTTGGCTTGCATCACAACAGCTCAACTCCATATTACCCTTAGACCAACAATGAAGTTGAAGTAGTAAATAAGGTTTTAGTTACTATGCTTCAACGCACCTTTGGGATGCACAAGTCAAATTGGCATCTCATGTTGTTTTCAGCTCTCTGGGCATACCGAACCTCGGCCAAGAATGCCACTAGATTCACTCCATTTCATTTATTTTATGGCCTCGAAGCAACCTTGCCGATTGAATGTGAAATTCCTTCACTCAAGTTGGCTGTCGAATTACTTCCGAATACCTCGCCAGAAGAGGAACATCTCTTGTACTTGGAACAACTTTACGAAACTCGACGCTTCATCGCTTTGGTTACTGAAGCATAGAAGAAACGATTCAAAGCCCATTTCAATCAAATGGTTTCTCCACATACCATCTCTATAGGAGACTTGGTCCTTCTCTATGGCCAAGCACACGATAAGCTGGGGGCAGGAAATTCGAACCCATGTGCCATCCACCATATATTGTAAAACATGTTTCGCAGAAAGGGGCCTATGATATGCTTGATTATGAAGGTTACCCTTTGGATAAACCCCAAAATAGGCTTTATCTAAAGAGGTATTATGCATGATTTTCTCGTGTATTTTCTCTTATACTTTAGTGTTCTTTTCATTTTTGTACATTTTTGGTTTGGTGTGTGTTTGCAAGTGGTTTCCTACTTACGTTGTTTTACTTTATTTGCATATTTCTTTGACTCCTTATGTCGGTTTCGTTGATGGTGCCTGCCGCCCGAAATCTATCTTTTGTGGCTTGGGTTATCTATGACCCTAATGGTCAGTTAGTAGATCTACAAGGTATATGTTTAGTTCGTACAACCAATAATATTGTTGAATATAATGTAGTTATTGAGATTCTATCTGAAGAAATTTCTCTCGGCATTAGAGAATTGGTTGTTAACCTGGATTCACAGCTTGTTATTCTACAACTCAATGGGAAATATTTTGTTAGACACCCTCAAATCTTGAGAATGTATCTGCGTGTTCGTTTGTTAGAAATTTTTTTTTATTACATCACATATCATCATATTCCGTGACACATGAATACATTAACAGATGCATTGGTTAATCATGTTTTAGATAGACATTTGTGGAATTTATAATCATCATAACATAACATGGAACAGGAAAATAGCATATATATATATATATATATATATATATATATATACATGCAAAAATAACAAAAACATGTTTTTACCTCTGTCATCCCAATGCTCACCCACTGGAAGCGGCATATCAAGGTCACCCCAGAAATCTGTCCCGGAGTATAGCCAGTCTTCCACCATGATCAGCTGACGCCTCAACCATGTGAAGAAGGTAGGTATGAAAGACATCCTTTTCCCACCTCCTCCGCGAGCCATCAACACTACCCGCCCTACCAACTGTGGCTCCCATGGCACTGGTGCTTCTATATCTATCCCTTGGTACTGGAATAGAGGCACTCTCTCTAAGAAGAAGGCAATCAAGGTAGACTCGTAGCCAAACTGCTTTATTTTGTTGTTTTTTCACTTCGTGAGTTGTTTCTTCATGTTCTCCACTATGGCCTCACACCAATTGAATACGGTGGGTGCCATGCAATCCACCACCATCTGCAGTTGAGCCTTAGTGGTGTCATGTGGCGCTTACACCCCAGCCATGCGTGTGATTGTGTTTAGCACTACCTTGAGTGCTATATCATTTATTGTGCTTATGGATATCTTGCCACTCGAGGATCATGTTGCCTCAGAGAATGCTCTCCTAATGAGCATGTCCATACTCTCGCCCATGACTCGAGCTCTAGAAAAATGTGATCTTTCCCCTCTACGTGAGAGGCCAGTGATGAAATTGATGTCCGCCACTTAGGTTTCTAGTTCTTGGTCACCAAGGATAAATATCTCCTCGTCTGTGTCCTAGATACTGACCAGATATTATAGAATATCTGGTTGGGCTCTTATGCCTGGAGACATAAAGAAATTTAGGAGCCCATAGTTCCTCATTGTGTCCATGCAAACTCTGTTCTGCATAACTATGTGATCAACTTCATCATGATCACGTTCTTTTCACTTAATCACCATGATTGATGACTTCTCTTCCTTCCAAAAACATTCAACAAAACCCTTGTCAGTGTTTAGGCTCAAAAAATTGGTTTAAAAGAGACTTTTCTTGAGAGTTTCTACGCATTTTTTCACTCTGTGGTCGACGCGGATATTTTAAAAGCAACAACGTCGATCGATGTCCTTCCTGTTGTAAAAAGGGAAGGTCGGCATGGTCCCGATAGTGGATACCCGTGTCGATCCACGACATTGTCAAGTTTGAAATCCTCTTCCCAAAATCAAAATAAGCCCTAAAACACACTTAAATGAATATTAAAATGTAGGTAAGGAAATCTCCTCTTAATTGGAATAAACAGTTTGTTGATTGACCTCCCGGATCTCCCGCAATGCACTCCTGAAGATTTGAGTTAAACCAGGTTAAAAAATCCTTCTCAACCAAGTGAAAGTAAAAATTAATATTTTTTTTACTTTCTCCATATTTTATAAATTCACAATGACATTTTAGGGTTTTTACCATTATTTTAATAATATTTTAAATGCTCTTACCTTGAAAACAATTTATGGTTTGTTCTTGTGCAGTGACCAGTTCAATTTCTTCATGGATGACACATTTACAAGTTCTAGTTTACTACTTTTTCAGAATCGATTAAAAAAAAATGAAAATGGAACCCCCTTGGAGTCATCTTTTAGCTCTTTTCTAATTCTCCAAACATGAAAATATTGTTGAGTTCTTGTCGTTTTCAGCTCGTTAAAGTGCACAAAACATCATTTACCCAATATAAGTTTACCCCTTTATTGGGTTGGGATAAATTATTTACGAAAAAGGAATACCTTAGTCAATCGTGACTAAGAGGTTATCTCAATCTTTGTTTTCTACCTTTTCGGGTATGAGGGAATATTTATGAAAAGGTCCATCTAGAGTTTTATTTTCGCCTCTTTTCAAACTCTCGAAATGTGAAAAAACGTCGAGTTCCACCTTTGTCGGGCTCATGAAAATTTAACGACATTGGATCTGTCATCATGATGACATTGAGTTCCTGCTTCCTAGGGATCGTAAAATGTATTAGGATGGATTTTTCCGAGGGAAAAAATTATATCACAAGCTTATGCTATCCCCTTCAATCTTTTATACAAAATTAACTGGGGTACTTGCCAGAAATGGTGGGCGAAAATGGAAAGAATTAATCAGTTTTGTTGGCAATATGTCGCTCTTGAACATGACACATCCTCTGTTTTGTGTCGGGTTGGGGATATCCTTCATTTGTCACTTTTCCTCTATGGGTTTGGGAAATATTTTTTGCCTCTTATGCCATCACCATTCTTGTACAACATGACCTTTGATTCCATTTGAGTCAAATACTGCCAAATCCAGAGTCGTGTCTCTGATATGTTCAAGAAAAGTTCCTTCTGTCTCATTCATTTCCTGGTTCTATGATCACTCTCACTATTCTCTTATTGCCTTCATCTTGTGTTGATGATATGGGATATATTATGGCCCTCCTTCAATGTGTCGACTTCAGCACATTATCTAAGAAGTTGTTCTAGAGAATCCATTTTCAGTATGTTAGAGCCTGCATGCCTTAATGGCAGGTTGTTTGCATCTGATGATAGGCTTACATCACTAGCCTTCGATCGGGTGATTTCATGAGTGTTTGAAGAAAACTCATTATTCACATCTCATGGATTGTACTATTGGTACCTTGAGATCCATTGTTATTATTGGTGGTTTCTCTCACACTTGTTAACGGTTTACATCATTGATTTGTAATCAGGCGATTTTCTTGCATGTTTGACTTCAGCTCATTTATTTGCATGCTTGAAATTGTACTTCATCGGGTCATGATGGAGCACAAGACCCTAGGTTTTGTCTGATAAAACCTAGCCTGCGAGGCGATATGTACTATTCATCACTGTACACATGAATCCTTCATTCAGATGGCTGTGACCATACCTTGAGTGTATATTCATGATCCTCTTTATTTGGATGGATGCAAACATACCTCATATTATGTTTCATGTTTACTTCTATGGATGGTTGCGTCCATACCTTATGTCATGTGATTATTTTAGAGATATCAGTTTATGTTTATGTGTGCTTGTTTGCGCAGGTTTTTCAATGACGGCATCTTGGTCCTGGCACTTATTCGTAAATAATTTCACCCCTCACTCTCATTCGGCCTTCATGAATTAGGGGGCATCTGTTACAAAAAAAAATTTCACTGTACTTGTAATCCTTGTCCCTAATCTTCGAGACCCCTAAGAGTGACCCCTATGTCTGTTTTCCATCATGAAAATATGCCTTCGTGTCATTTTCAGCACAATGAATAAACTCTCTATTGACCATTCCTCAACAAGCTCCTTGAAAACCTAATTATCTAGAGCGGTGTGCCCTCTCAGTGTCTTGCTCGTGAAGATGAACTATTTTTTGTCTATCGATGCGCAGATTGGTGCTAGAATGAGGCTCATACTCTTGTCGATCCTCTTATGGGAAATTTTTTAAAAATGGAAGTGAATATTTGAGATCTAGAAGCTTCGTGGTGGAGAGCTGGTTCTTCGTTCCTGGGGATAGAACCAAGTTTCTCCCTTTGGGATATTTGTTCCTACAAAAGTGGAACCACCCAAAGGGATAACCCATTTCCCCACCTAAAGTGGATCTATTCTCCCTCCTCCTTTCGCTATATAATGGACAATCTCCCATAGCTCTGCAAGTTAGAACCAAGATAGAAGAACATTAGAGAGACTTTTTTGTTGCTATAGATATCAAGAAATATTTCAGACCTTTTTCCCTCACATCAATTTCAAAGAGTGCTTTGGATACGTGCTTGGATTAGGACCTGTTGAAGGAGAGCTGCGACATCAAGGTGTAGGTTGTAACTCTCCCTCTCTATTTTAATATAATATGATTGGATCGTGCTTTCCATTCTTGTCTTTTTGTGTGATTGGATTCTTATTTTTCCTTGATCAGCTAAGTAGGTTGTATATGCATTATATATTTTATGCTTTCACGTTTGTTGTCATTTTCCTCCCTTGTGTAGGTAACCGAGCGCTGATAGCGGTGAAGATCTGACCATGGAACATGAAGGACCAAAGGATTCAAATGGGAATTAGCATAAGATTGAGGTAGGTGATCTATTCACAATATTTATGCATTTAAAATCTAGGAAAGTAGGTTTCTAATTGTTCCCTATTGTTACTAGACCCACTATAGGGCTAGAGGGATCGTCTTTGTTTGCGGAGAGGATTTTCCTACACAACAATGAGCCAAATATTTGTTTTGCATGAGGACATGGAAACCCTTATTCATGGGGGTATTTTAAGCCTCAAATATGCCCAAATTTCCACTATATATTACCACCATTCATAACACAAAGTTTGACACTTTTACACTCATTTCACACCATAATTCCATCACTTCCAATTCATGACTTACACCACGTGATTGATTATCATTAGTTTTCTTATCTTTTATATGATTAAAGATGATTTATTCATGATTTCATAATGATGGTTTTTCTAATTTATTTTGTCACAGGGTTCCATCACTGAAGTTCTTCGCAAGTCAGTTAAACTAGTTACTACAGGTTGAGTATGAAATAAACTTGTTATACGTGATAATATCAAATTTGTGATAAAATGGTGAAGAAAATCTACATTCCAAGATTTGGATCATGTTCAAAATACCCTCTTTCAGGTAACCCAGAAACCATTCCGAAATATTCATCACCAAAAGGAAGTTAAGGTCAAAATAATTTTTAAGTACAAAATCATGAATGGTCTAAATGTGTCGGGTCAAGTCGGGATCGGTCTGAATGTGTAGGGTCGGGTTCGGTCTGAACGAGTCAAGTTGGATTGGTTTTGAATGCTATTTTCTGAATTCCTTTGTGCTAATAATATAAGCAGTTCCTCCATCCACACATGACCAAGTGTTCAAGTGATTACTTGGGGTCGAGGCTAAACCACTCTCCATGATTCTGTACTTAATCTGACAGTTAGTATCCAAGTGTTTTCTTGGGTAATCGAGGATCAACGTCTTCATGCTTAAAGAGGAGAGAAATTTTCCTAAAAATAGAATGAAATTCAGTTGATACAATCCACCTAGAGGATTGGTCATGAGAAATATCTTACAACTTATAATTATTTTTATGTTTAACCTGTTTGCTTTGTATAGATAATTAGTTAAAGTTTAGCCTTCATCAGTTGACCATATAAGGACCAATGCATTTTGTATAAAGGTGCAGGAGGAGGGGGGCTGGGGGGCAGAGAGAAGTGAACAATAGACCAAGGGACTGAATTTGATTATGCTTTGGAAGCGTTGGAGAAATGTGTGTTCGTGAACTTTTGTTTTGAACTGTAATAAAATTTTCTTCCACCGTGCATCCTCTATAAGTGTTATGGTTTTTTTTCATTTTTAATCATTGATTTAGTTTAAAACATGATCCAAGAGTGGCAAGGGCCCACCACCACCTGGACACGATTTCCTCCATTTATTTAAATTTTAGAATTTACAATTTGCAGTGAGAATTGGAATTTGAATCATAGATCTAGGATCAGAGTATGAACCGTGTCATATGTTGGCAACTCCGTATTGAAGTTTCGAAGTTGAATGTGTTTTCTTTCAATTAATAGAGATATTGATAGCTTGTTAAAGGTTTTAATTATTAATTCAAATGATTCCTTTGTAAACAATCTGAGATAACATGTAATGTATATCTAAAGGCTAATTGATGAGGTCAAAGATCTATTTCGAATTTTATATATTGCAAAGATATTGATGAAGTAATTCTATGTGAAATATGATTTAATCGAAGGATTTCCAATGGTTTGATTACCACTGTTAGAAATAAAACTTGTAATTTATTTTCTAGTATATCCAGCGCATGAGTGTGAGTGGTGTGAAGTATGTTAAATGGATTGAAACAACCTTAGTTTGAAGTTTAGCTCAGCAAGAAGAATTCTTTTTAATTAGAGGTTTTCTTGTTTTTTGTATTGTAATTTTCATTATTTTCTTCCTTCCATCAGTGATAAAATTAACTCTTTCATGTCATGTTAGGGGTCCCATTCTGAAATTTTTGTTATTCCACTAGGTCATGCAAAAATTTGGTCACTTGGTGCAGATTTCAATCAAGGTTCACTCTTTTCAAAATAAGTCATCTCATCACTCGCTGGCTCATTTCATCACTATGTTGAGTGTCCATCATTGATGAGTCTTTATCACCTTATCAGTCATGTCATCATGAAGTCCATTCAATCAAGGTGTGCATTAGGTCTTAGGGTTTTCATATTCCATTAAAACATCATTCCGTTTCATAAAAGACAAGCAAGTAAAAGGGTGACCAGTAAATTCACTTTACCATGTAAAGTTGAAATGTAATATTTAGTTTTTATTCCATTATGTAATTTTTATAACATTATGTAATTTTATGTTTTCTCAATATGTAATAAGTTCATGGTTCTAATATAGTTGTCAACTCAAAGTTTCATATGCCAAGAATGCTCATAAGTTTCAAAGTCTAAGTGTTCTCAATCTATCAAATGATCAAAATCAAAAGATCAAAAGAAAAAGTGAAAGGTAAAGGTTTCAAGGTTTAAAGTGAATGTGAAAAAGAAAAGTGGGTCCCAAAGTAAATTCATTCAAATCACCAAGTATAAATCCCATAAAAAGGAAAAGAAGGAACTCATTTTCTCTCCAAAGAATCAAGCTCCCACTCCCTTAGCTCGAAAATCAAGTTTACCGTGTCAAAAAACAAGTTTTTGGGTTGCACTGCGCTCCTGGAAAAGGTGGTGCGCTCCTGGAGAAGGCGTTCTGCTCATGGAAAATAGGTGTTGTGCTACTACCACTGGCGATGCACTCCTGCCCATTTTCACTCCAAGGTTCAAAAAATCCATGCAAGCGCTTCTAATCACCAAAAAGGGTTTCTTCATGTCTTAGAAAGTGATATACACTCTTCAGTACCCTCCTTACATTTCATGATTGAAAAATTCATGGTGTTCACTCTCCTTGTTTAAAATTTTTAGTTTTCAAGCTAAGAAACTGTAGCGTTCATTCCTACATCCAAAAATTGTTCCCTAGACCCTACATTACTTCCCCACATCCCATAAAACATTGTCACTATCCTTACATCACTAAATCCATTTTCCCAAGTTACATTTCCCAAAACCCTAGCTCCTAGGCTTTTAATTCCTAGTGTTGGAACGGGGTATCCTAACAAGCAGCGAATCTGGTCCATTTTGATTATTTTTTATTATAGTTATTATAGCGCAAGGGCTTTGGGGCGGGTCAAAGCCCCAAACGTATTGTAATGGGTCAAAGGGTAAACTAGGGGTCCGAAAACCATGGGTTGCGGACCATAGGAATTTCGAGGCTAGATTATTATAAATAGAGATGTATTTTGTATCGTAAAGGATAGGAATTGATGAGCTATTGATGCAATCTGTTATTTAAGCTATCTATTTGGGTTTTGGCGAATAGACTCCTCCTGGATGCCTGCACGGAGATCCTAGTCTAGCTATGTGTGCAAGTTGGGAAGGTAATTGTAAGGAAAGATTGATGAATGAATGAATGCAAAGGATTATTAGAGATCTGAATCTGTGAGTACTGTTGTATGAGTTGCTGATAGTTTTTGTGTTATGTATTTCTGTCTTTTCGCTGCAAAGTTCTGTGTACTGAATTCTTGGATCTAGATCTATTCCACTCTGTTTATATAAAGGCTGTATTGATGTTATAGAAATTATATAATTATAGATCTAGTGCACGTGGATGCAAATAGATCAATACTTAACCCTATGAAGAAACAAGGTAATATTGGAATTATAGAACAGAATGTAGCTCTTCTTGCCTTCCCCTTCCTTTCTCAGGGTGCAGAAACCTAGTTCCAACACCCACCCATACTACTTCGGGTTAGACTGTGACCTGTGAAAGCAGGTCACTGCTGAAAGGGCTAGTAGTATAGGGGTTTGTTGGAAAACCTTGCACACCGAACCTGGGTTAGGACCCCTCAAGCCAAAAAATGGTTCTGTTGCCAGGACTGGAAGGAGTCTGAGAAACAGGATCGGGTAATGGCATTAGAGATCTAACGCGGGGTTGAATGAGTGATATTCTGGGTGGAAGCGCAACGCGAAGTGATAAGAACTCTCGAAACAGTCAAAAAGAGGATCGCTCTACTCATAGTCCACAGAGACCTACACAAGGTCCGTCAGCTACCCCAATGTTAGGGCCCTAGGAAGATAAACTAGAGGAGCCCATGGCGGTACACTTAAAGCTACCTACCTTTAAAGGAGCAATCGATGAGGACATGGAATGATTTTGGTTCGTGGACGAATTGGTATGGACGGCGCAAGGGGTGGTAAGCGATATTGTGAAGAGGGTGCAGCTATCCTTGTCTTTCGAAGAGAGGGAGCTGGACTGTTATATGCAGTATATATCTCAAAAGGGAGTGCAACGCTTCAAAATATTTAGGATGCCCTAAAAAAACAATTCCGAAAGCCGAAATCCTATTCCCAGTTGGTAGCAAAAGTAAAAGACTTCAAGCAAGCAATGTTTGAGTCGGTATGGGAGGCCGATCAACAGTTAAAGAAAGCAATCAGGGAAGGTGAGTTCAAATATGATGACAAACAGCACACAGAATGGTTCATCACTATGCTGCTACCTCACTTATGCATACCCATGGGCCACCAGACCTTCGAATCGCAGGAAAAAGCCTTGGAAGCTGATATGAAACTTGAAGCTGTGCCTAAGGATGACACGAGGGAAGGAGTGCAAAAAATTTAGGAGTAGCTCGGAGCCATGCACATGGAAATACTGAGCTTA
Organism: Pinus albicaulis; assembly: GCA_034641835.2. NCBI lineage: Eukaryota > Viridiplantae > Streptophyta > Pinopsida > Pinales > Pinaceae > Pinus > Pinus albicaulis. Next base: position 146,685 of record MU968402.1, on the reverse strand, counting down.
CGAGCAGAACGAGGAAAAGGAGTCGACACGGACCTCTAGTGCGAATATTGCTGAGTAGCGGGACTACATGATACAGCCCAATGTCCTCGGATAAATAGGGGTGAATTGAAGCAACAATGGTGCAGGTTCTATCGATATATAGGGCATGATGAGTAGAATTGTCGCACATATGACTTGTTGGTAGATCGAGGAAACCTCTATAGGGTACAATCCGATCCTGCCTCTCCGAGACCTCTTGCGACCTTTGGTGGCTCTCCTGCAAGGGGCAGGGGGGGACGGGGAGGAAGTGCAGGATGAGGATGGGGCCAGTTGATCTACTACAACTGTGGAGAGTTAGGGCACTTCACCAGGGACTGCCCAAATCCCACTAGGAAATCCTGTAAATATTTCCGACAGCTGGACCATGAGTTCGAAGACTGCCCGATCTTGCTAACAAAAATGAAAGACAGATAGTCTACCCCCACACAAAATGTATAGAGAGTCAAAATGGAGCTAAGGAGTGAATATCCCAGTATAAAAGTCATAACATGCAGAATGGTCACCCAGGAAGTAAGGGAGGAGCTTGCTGCTCAGAAGGAACCAAATCCCAGGAAACAGGAGTCACTGGAAGCCCCTACGCAGCCGCCAGTGCACCTCCAGACAGAAGAGGAGGTTGAAACCTTGTTAAGGGCATTCTTGAAGCTACTACACAACCCACAGGCTGGAGAAAATCTTCAAGTATTGCTATAGGACTGTGCAGCCCGGCCCGACATAGCGGCTAAGGTTAAGGAAGTACACAAACTACACAACTACAAAGGGCGCACCAGGAGGGAAATGAGATTGACTGCGCAGATTGGTGACTATGAGCTATGAGATAGATCAGGTTATTCTTGATCTCGGATCTGATGCGAACGTCTTACTAAAATAGACATGGAAACAAATAGGAGAACCTAAATTAGACTGGGCCACCATCTAGCTGCGAATGGCGAATCAACAGAAGATCATCCCTCTAGGAAGGTTTCCAAAAGTTGTGGTCGATATCGCAAGAGTAAAGGTCCTAGCTGACTTTGAGGTCATAGAAATTGTGGAAGATACAGATCCCTATCCTGCACTCCTAGGAATAGACTGGGCTATCGACATAGGGGTGTCATTAATCTTAAAAAACGTAGCATGGTGTTTGAGAAGAATGGTACACGTGTAATAGTACCACTGGATCCCGCTGAGGGTATACGGTATACAGAATCTATTAGGTCCCTATATTACTAGTATAGTCCCTTATTATTTTTAGTGTAACCCCCTTATTGTTATTATTGTACCCTTGTAACCCCCATTTTGTTATTATTGTGCCCCTAAATTATTATTGTTAGGTCGGCTAGGATTACATTGTGGCCCACTAGGATTACATTATGGCCCCATGGACTCCTATATATAGAAAGGAGGTTTTGTAAATTGTATCATCCAAGAATTGTTCATTTATGTAATGTATTGGAGGTTTCCCCTCGAAGTGGCTCATTTCTAAGGCGTTGATATCTCTTTTCTTCTATTTTTGGAGCTGGTTACACAACATTTGGTATCAGAGCTTTGGATTCTAGGGTTTCGCTGCTCCAAACAGGTCATCGTGGAATTTTCGCTATAAATTTTTTTCTACGAAGTTTCAGAAGCTAAAATGTTTAGGGTGCGAAGCGGAAATCCCGAGGAAGATTTTCTAAAAATTTCAGAGCTTGGTTCGCAATATTGTCGGAGATATCATCTGTGGAAGTTAGGTCTTGTTTCAAGCTCCTAAACAGGTCATCGTGGCATTTTCACTATAAATTGTTTTCTACGAAGGTTTAGAATCTGAAATTCATATGGTGCGAAGCTGAAATCCTGAGGAAATTTGTCAAAAAAATTTCAGAGCTTGGTTCGCAATATTTTTGGAGATATGATCTATGGAAGGTAGTGCTTTTTCAGGCTCCTGAATTTCATCTCAAAGAGGTGATCATGGGAAAAGTTCAATAAATCTCTCTCTGGGTAGTGGATTTGAGTGCCGTAAAAATTGGTCACAAGTACACGGACTTTAGTTTCTTGGCTATCAATTTTAGAGACAAAGGACGAAACAGTGACACGTGGCAAGTCCTACAAGTTTGCTCTACTGAACTAGTCCAAAATTAGGTCATTGTGGGAGATTGGACACAACTTTGTCTTGGGGAATCAAAATTAGATCATACCTGTGGCATTTGAAAGAAGCTTCAGAGGGATACTACAGGGAGGAATTTCAGATATTGAATATTTTCAATTATAGAGATAATTCAATTTCAATATCGAGCTCCTCAAAGAAAGTAAAAGGTGTGTATTTTTTTTCCGAATTGCATAAGTCTTGTTTGAAGAATCAAGTTGAATTGATTCCAAGGGAATATTGTAGAATAGGTATCAATATTTGATTCTAAAATGGTGCCTAAAAAGAATTCAACACCCATTAAGCCTTCAGAAGGCTCTACCATGACTCATGAAGATGAAGAATTGCAACATGATCTATCAAAATTACAAGATCAAGTGCAAAAAATTTCACTCTCGCAAAGAGCAACAAAAAATGAAATGGAAATTTTGAAGAAAGGCGTGGAAGTGAAGATGGAAAGTTTGAAGAAAGGCATGGAAGCTAAGATGGATGGCGTGGAAGTGGAGATGGACAGTTTGAAGAAAGGCGTGGAAGCTAAGATGGATGGCGTGGGAGCTAAGATGGATGGCGTGGAAGCTAAGATGGAAGGAATGGAAGCTGGCATGGAAGCTAATATGGATGATCTAAAATCAAACATCGAAGATTTTACAAAGTTGATACAAGAAAGGTTTCCTAATGGTGAAAAGATAGTAGAAGAACCTCATGATGAGAACAAAATAAATGTTAATCGTGATTTCATAAACACTAATGTTGGCGGGAAGAACCACCATATTCCAAAAATGGATATGAGGAAGTTTGATGGAAAGGATCCTGTAACATGGATACTACAGATGGAGCAATATTTTGATCTCCATAATGTGGAAAACACACAAAAGGTACGCATTGCAACTTTACATTTAGAACAAAATACATTTGTATGGTATCGATGGCTTTGCTCCCGTAAAAAAATTGTCACTTGGTCAATTTTTACTGAGGAAATGATAGCACATTATGAGGATACAAAGAGCAACACCTTCTTTAGCCAATTGATAAATCTCAAACAAAAGGGTTTAGTGGGGCAGCACATTGAGGACTTCCAAAAATTGAATATAAGGGTAACTGATATTCCAGAGGAACAGAGGATTGATCTCTTCATAGGCACTTTAAAGGATAATATTCAACATGAAGTTCGCGTTCTGGAACCTGATTCATTGGAGAAGGCATTCAGGTTGGCAAGAAAAGTTGAATGTAAAATTATGGCAACAAGGAAGCCTACCACTCAATTCTATAAAGAAGGAAGTGTTTCTACGCCTAGATTTCCACAACCTACAAGTTTGACACCACAAAAATTGGAAGAAAAAAGAGCAAAAGGGCTTTGCTACAGTTGTGATAGCAAATACACTAAAGGTCATAAGTGTGCTGAGAAGAAATTATTTTACATAGATTGTGAAGAGGAAGAAGAAAATGAACAAGAAGAGGATATACACCAGAAACCAACTCTAGAAGAGGAAGAAATGAATCCGACCATATCGTGTAATGCACTGGCAGGAATTACCACTCCTCAAACTCTCAAGATACAAGGACAAATCAAGAAGAAAAGGTAATAGTGTTGATTGATTCAGGTAGCACCCATAATTTTATTCATTGTAAGGTAGCCAAGGAATTAAATTGTTTCCTATACCCAGCACAAGAATGTCAAGTGATGGTTGCAAATGGAGGAACTATAAATTGCTCTGGAAAATGCCAGAATATCAAGCTAACCATGGGGGAATATGTATTGACTAGTCCAATGCTTTCCATTCCTATGGGAGGTGCTGATGTTGTACTAGGAGTACAATGGTTACAATCTTTGGGGACGGTAGCTTTTAATTTTCAAGAACTTTTCTTGAATTTTTTTTCAGAAAGAAAGGAAGTCGAATTACGGGGTATTGAAGGGAAGCCAGGAAGGATAATAAGCTCTAATGTCATGACAAAGCTTCTAAAGAAAGAACAACGAGGCGTAATTGCACAATTATGCTCACTAGAAGTTCCGACATCAAAATCATCTATTTTTGCAGATCTCCAACAAGTCTTGGACAATCATTCCAAGGTGTTTGAAACTCCCAAAGGACTCCCACCTATTCGTGATCATGATCATGCTATTCATTTAATTCCAGGAAGTGTTCCTCCAAACATCAGGCCTTATAGATATCCTTACTTCCAAAAGAGCGAAATTTAACGTATGATTGCAGAAATGTTAGAGGCAGGTATAATTCAACCTAGTCAAAGTTCCTTCTCTGCTCCTGTAGTATTGGTACACAAGAAGGATGGATCATGGCAAACGTGTCCGGATTATAGGGAGCTTAATAAGCTCACCATTAAAGATAAATTTCCCATTCCTGTGATTGATGAATTATTGGATGAATTACATGGAGCAATTTATTTTACCAAGTTGGATCTTCGTTCAGGATATCATCAAATTAGAATGAAGACTGAAGATATTCCAAAAACAGCATTTCGAACCCATGAGGGTCATTATGAATTTTTGGTCATGCCTTTTGGCCTTACCAATGCACCTTCTACATTTCAAGGGTTGATGAATTCCATTTTCAAACCCTTCCTTAGAAAATTTGTGCTAGTATTTTTTGATGATATACTAATCTACAAGAGGTCTTGGAAGGATCATGTTGAACATGTTGACAGGGTGCTCAAACTATTGCAGGAGAAACAATTATATGCAAAAACATCCAAATGTTTCTTTGGAGTACAAGAGGTGGAATATCTAGGTCATATTATATCTCACGAGGGTGTGAAAGTAGACCCTAACAAAATTAAATCCATTAAGGAATGGAAAGTCCCCAAGACAATAAAGCAGTTGCGAGGATTTCTCGGGTTAACAGGCTATTATCGCAAGTTTGTTAAGAATTATGGGAGAATAGCAGCACCTCTAACAACATTATTGAAGAAAGATGCATTTTCATGGACTCCTGAAGCAACTAAGGCCTTTGAACGTCTTAAAGAGGCAATGTGCCTAGCACCGGCCTTAGCTACACCAGACTTCACAAAAACCTTTATTGTGGAATGTGATGCCTCAGGAAATGGAATTGGTGCAGTTTTAATGCAGGAAGGAAGACCCATTGCTTTTGAAAGCCGTCCAATCAAAGGAAAGTATTTACAGAAACCTATTTATGAGAAGGAAATGTTAGCAATACTGCATGCACTAAAGAAATGGCGAACTTACCTAATGGGAAGACACTTCAAGGTAAAAATCGATCATGATAGTCTTAAACACTTTTTGGAACAAAGACTATCTTCAGAAGAGCAGCAAAAATGGGTCACAAAGATGTTGGGTTATGACTTTGAAATAATATACACAAAAGGAAAGCTTAATGTTGTTGCAGATGCACTCTCAAGAAAGAATGAAGAGGTGGAAGCATTGCTTTGTGCCATTTCTATTATCCAACCAGATTGTATAACCGAAGCAAGAGATGAATGGAAGAAGGACAAAGATGTATGGACACTCATTCAAAAGTTGCAGCAAGATCCTAGTACATCCGATACATTTAGTTGGAAAAATGATTCCTTATGGTACAAAGATCGCTTATATCTTTGTAAGAATTCCCAACTAAAACAAAAGATTCTTCTGGAATTGCACAATTCTCCTTTAGGAGGACACTCAGGATTTTTAAAAACTTACCACAGGGTGAAGAAAGAATTTTTTTGGGATGGCCTTAAATCTGATATTCAAAAGTTTGTGGCGGAATGTTTGGTTTGCCAGCATAATAAAGTGGAGACAATTAAGACCCCGGGACTTCTACAACCTTTATCCATTCCAAGTCAACGTTGGGAGGAGATTTCAATGGATTTTATCACAAGTTTACCGAAGTTCGAAGGCAAGAATGTCATCATGGTGGTAGTTGATAGACTTACCAAGTATGCACACTTTTGTGCATTATCTCATCCATTTAAAGCAAGTACAATTGCTACTACATTTGTGGACAAAATTCAAAAGCTACATGGAAGCCCAAGGGTTATTGTGAGCGACAGAGATCCCATTTTTACGGGAAATTTTTGGACGGAGTTATTTTCTTCTTTGGGTACTCAATTAGCTCATAGCTCATCTTATCATCCTCAATCTGATGGTCAAACTGAGATAGTAAATAAATGTTTGGAAGGATATCTTCGTTGTTTTGTATCCGATAAACAAACACAATGGGTCAAGTGGTTACCTCTTGCTGAATGGTGGTATAACACTTCCTTCCATACTGCAGCAAAAATGACCCCATTTATGGCACTTTATGGATATCATCCACCATCCATCACATCATCTTTAAGAGAAAATTCCAAGGTTCAAGCAGTGGAAGATCACATCGAGCATCAACAAGAAGTTCTCCAAATCTTAAAGGACAACCTGAATTTGGCACAAAATCGAATGAAACAATAGGCAGATCAACATCACAGCGAGAGAAGTTTTGATGTAGGAGACTGGGTATTTTTACGGCTACAACCATACAAACAAATGTCCCTCAAGCAAGCTAAGAAGGATAGTAAATTATCACCAAAGTACTATGGTCCTTACAAGGTGTTGCAAAATATTGGTACTATGGCATACAAATTGGAGCTTCCTGCTTCTTCGCGAGTACATCCAGTTTTCCATGTTTCATGCTTAAAGAAGGTTATAGGTGAAAATCTTCCAGTTCAAACAATATTTCCAGAACTTGATGAGGAAGAAAAAATCATATTGGAACTTGAAGCGGTCATGGAAACAAGAACTCGATAGCTACGGAATCGATCAATTTCAGAGTATCTCATCAAGTGGAAGAACTTACCCACCGAAGATTCTACATGGGAGGATGAGAATTTTATACAGAAGCACCCAGAGCTACTCAAGCGTTGAGGACAACACTTTTTTGAAGGAGAGGGGCATGTTAGGTCCCTATATTACTAGTATAGTCCCTTATTGTTGTTAGTGTAACCCCCTTATTGTTATTATTGTACCCTTGTAACCCCCATTTTGTGATTATTGTGCCCTTAAATTATTATCGTTAGGTCGGCTAGGATTACATTGTGGCCCACTAGGATTACATTATGGCCCCATGGACTCCTATATATAGAAAGGAGGTTTTGTAAATTGTATCATCCAAGAATTGCTCATTTATGTAATGTATTGGAGGTTTCCCCCTCGAAGTGGCTTATTTCTAAGGCGTTGATATCTTTTTTCTTCTATTTTTGGAGTTGGTTACACAACAGAATCAGCATATGAAGAGGAGGAACTCGATCACATCTACAGGATGACGACCCAGGAAAAAGACCAGGGTGACCCTACAACAGGCGGAGTATTCGATTGGGAGAAAAATAGGGAGTACTTTTCTGACCCGGATGAAGAACTTGAGAGTTGGCAGACCCAGCTACACAATGTCTCAGTAGTACGATGCCCTCGGGTTGCAAGGACCCTCTACTGCATTACTTTAGAGGTAAGGGACCTTCCCCACTTTGACGAGTCTAGTACTTTCCAGGACTTCTTAAGAACATTGGAGGCTAGGGTGCAAAAAGATCGGTGGATCTGGGCACTCAATCTGGCACTACGTGGCACACCTGCACGCTAGTGGGATACCCATAAGAAATCATTTTTGAACTGGGAGACGTGTGAGGATAGGATGGTGCTACTTTTCACACCTCCCGCTGATATGCGCACCAAGATATTCCTGGCGCCCGGGGATCCCCGCGCGCATCTGCGTACTTGGAAAACCAAATGGGCCGACCGAACCCTAGATGAATGGATCCATATATTTATACATGCCTTGGGCCCTATCCCTGCTACTTGGTACTTAGATGCAGAGTTACATCAGTGGACCTGCCATTGGGAAATATTAAAAGAGGACTTTATTGGAACGTTCGGACTTATTGGGGGAACAGAGATGCTTGATGAAGCCCTGCAAGACATTGATGCATTCATCTTTAAGAAGCCTCACCCTCACACCCCACCAGCCGTTCTAACATGGGAGGCCCAGATGCAAGACATAGTCAACTGCTGGAGCTTGGCAGTTAACGAAGAAGAGGATAACCCGCAGAATATCTCTATTCCATAATCTGAAGGGGAACATACTATTATCGAACCATCACTCCAGGATGTTGATGTAATGAAACCTCTCTAGCTATGTGAAGTTAATATTGGGACACAAGAGCACCCTAAGCCGGCTAAAATTGGGGACTATTGGGATGAAGGCACCGCGGGAAAAATTGCTGAGCTACTTACAGATTACCAGGATTTATTCCCTATGAAGTTTTTTGACCTCAAAGGAATCCCTGGGGACCTCGGCATTATGCACATCACTCTGAAGCTTGAGGCATGGCCCATCAAGTAGCGGCCCTACCGGTTGAATCCTAAGTATAAGCAAAAAGTCAAAGAAAAGTTGGACAAAATGCTGACCACAGGTATCATTGAACCAGTTGAACAGTTAGATTGGGTAATTCCAATGGTCGTTTAGGAGAAAAAGGCAAAGGGGGAAATACGCATCTATATGGACCTACGAAAGTTGAACGACACCTGTGTTCATGACCCCTTCCCTACTCACTTCTCCGATGAAATCCTTGATAGCATGGGTGGCCAGGAGGCCTATTCCTTCACTGAGGATTCTTGGGATACCACCAGATTAGAATTACACCTGAGGATCGCAGTAAGACCATCTTTGCCACCAAATTGGGTTCCTTCCGGTATACGGTCATGCCCTTTAGTCTTAAGAAGGCACCTGCTATATTTTCAAGGGTCGTAGTGGCTGTGTTGAAAGAATTTATTCATAAGTTCCTGGAGGTTTACTTCGATGACTGGATCGTTTTTGGCTTAGTGAAAGAACATGTCTCGAACCTGCGATTAATGTTGGATGCGTGTCGGAAGCACTAGATCTCCTTGAATATCAAAAAGTGCATCTTCTATGTACCTTTCAGAATCTTGCTTGGACACATAGTCTGTTGGTAAGGGCTGATGGTTGATCCTGTGAAGATAACCGTAATTATCAACTTGGAAGCCCCCACAATGGAGAAACAGCTACTCTCCATTCTCGGTCACACGGGCTATTACAGAAAATTCATTCAGAGATATGCTCTGATCACAACACCCATGGAATAGCTACTAAAAAAAAATGTCTCTTTTTATTGAATGATGAATGTCAGAAGAGCTTCAAACTGCTAAAAGAGAAGATGATTTATGCACCCATACTGATATTTCCTGACTGGTCAAAATAATTTCATGTACATGTCGATGCGTCAGGCATTGCCCTGGGCACGGTCCTCACCCGGCCTGGAAAAGGAGATATTGATCACCCGATTGCCTTTGCTAGTCGCAATCTCTCGAGCACCGAAAGAAATTACTCTACCACTGAGCACGAAGGACTGGCTATGGTGTACGCACTACAAAAATACCGACACTATCTGCTGGGTGGATAGTTTAAGATGTTCACAGACCATTCAGCTTTGAAATACCTGGTCAACAAGAATGTGTTGGGAGGGAAGATTTGCCGTTGGTTGTTTCTATTTCAGGAATATGATTTTGAGATCATCGTTAAGCCTGGGAGGTTGAATGCAGGCCCAAATCATCTGTCTCGTATCGATACAGGGGAAGAACCCACTAACCTGGACGAAGGCTTACCAGATGCGCATTTGTTTACTATTAAGATGGTTGATGCCCACTTTTCTTATATCATTGAAATCCTTACTACGAGTGTGGCCCCTGCTATGTATTCTGTACAACAAAAGAAGGAGTTGGTTACTTGGGCTGCAGACTTTACTATCATCACAAGACAACTATACAAGCTAGGCACCGATGAAATACTCCGCAGATATGTATTGGAACATGAACGGCCCGCCGTCCTCACAAAAGCACATGATGGAGTCACAGGCGACCACTACGCAGGCAGGGCTACAACACAAACTATTTTGAGGGTTGGCTTATGGTGGCCTACCCTGCATCAGGATTCTTACACCTATTGTAAATCATGTGATACATGCCAATGAACTGGCCGACCCTCACGACAAGATGACATGCCATTATAGCCTCAAATGGCCCTACAGGCTTTTGATAAATGGGCCATTGACTTTATAGGACCCATCAATCCACCAGGCAAGAAAACAAGCACGCGCTACATTATCATTTCCATTGAATACGTCACACAATGGGCTGAGGCACAATCAGTAAAATATTGTACTGTTGATACTGCTGCGCAGTTCATCTTTGAGTAGATTCTGACCAGGTTTGGTTGCCTGAAGATTCTAATGAGCGACAGAGGTACGCATTTTTTTAACCAAACAATTCAAGCTTTGAATGAGGAATTCTGGATCCACCATGCCAAGAGTATACCATATCATCCCCAGGCTAATTATGGGGTGGTTGAAGCTTTTAACAAAATTTTGGAGTAGGCATTAACGAAGGTTTGTAATGTCAATCGTAGTGACTGGGATGTTCACATCCCCTCAGTTCTATGGGCATACCGAACGACCTGCAAAAATCTGACCCACAGGACACCCTTCTTAATGGTATATGGCAAGGAGGCCATCATGCCCATAGAGTACGTTGTTCCTAGCCTACGCATCGCAGCATTCATGAATATGACAGACTCCGATATCATAGAAGAATGGCTAGTGCAACTGGTGGCTTTGGAGGAAGATCAGTTTATTGCTCAGTTTCACCAGCAAGTTCAAAAGGCTCGAGATAAAGCCTGGCATGATTGACACATTCTCCAGAAGACATTCGTCGAAGGTGACCTCGTCCTTTTATACGATAGCCAATTTGTGAAACATCCAGGAAAATTCCGGCAGCACTGGCTTGGTCCCTACACAGTTAAGGAGGTTAAAAATGGCGAAGCAGTCTAGTTAGCTACCCTACGTGGTGACCTCAATCCTAGCTTTGTCAATGGTAATCGACTCAAACCATACCAGGTTGTGGACTATGTGGTCGCACTAGTGCAGTGACTCGAGATGAGTCACAAGATTATGTTGGGGGATTGTTGGAACAGGCTCTCCTAACAAGCTAAAAATATATATAATTATAGATCTAGTGTACGTGGATGAAAATAGATACATACTTAACCCTACTAAGAAACAAGGTAATCTAGAAATTACAGAATAGAACGTAGCTCTGCTTGCCTTACCCTTCCTTTCTTAGGGTGCGGAAACCTAGTTCTAGCACCCACCCATACTACTTCGGGTGAGACTGTGACCTACAAAAGTAGGTCACTACCGAAAGGGCCAGTAATATAGGGGTTTGTTGGCAAACCTTGCACACCGAATCTGGGTTAGGACCCCTCATGCCAACACCTAGATAGCTTTGTTATCATACATGTAATAAAATTCTAAATCCCATTCCCATAATTTTTTTGATCCCATATCACTCCCCTAAGTTCTGTAACCCCCTTCACTATTTCCCCAATTTTTCCTACTCCCATCCCCACTCCCTAAACCAATTTTCCACGCCCCTTTCCCTTCCCTATGGTTTCAAAACTAAAAAGAAATGGAGGAGGAAGATAGATATTTCATGGAGGAGGAGGAGGACAGAGAGGAAAGAAGACCTCACAAGGGAGGAAGAATTTTGAGGCTTGAGCCTACTAAGACGAGAGAACTAATGGCCTCACCCATGACAGTCACTTGCTTCCAATATGTGGGCTGCTTTGATTTCTGTGAAATGGTTCAAAGAGTTTAACACCACCCTGTTTTGAGAAGAATTTTCATCTCAAACCTTTAGGAAAATCAGGTGACCCTTGCAGGTGTGACCTTCACCATATCCACACTGATCATTATTGCTGCCACAGGGATACCTAATATGGGTGAGAAGTGGTTTAAAGCCAAAAATGTGGATGACCAGTTTTATGAACCATTCATCAAACCACGGTATAAAAATGAGAGAAATAATGTCTTCCCTTTCAGTTACCTTCTTGATAGGTATTCCCGCATGATGAAAATCATCATGAAGTACTTCTCTTGTGAAGGAAGGTTCTCCAGACTCTACACATGCCATATCATATTGCTTATGCACTTCAAAAGAGTAAAATTGCTCAACATTCCATACTATTTGTCTAGGAGCATGGAAACAATGGCCTACATAGTACACAAGAGAGAATATGATCAGCAAATGAATAGCCTCTTCCATCACTCTTTGATCAAAATCATTGTACTCCATTATATAAACCAGTTGAACATTTCCTGGGACACTTTCATTTCCAATGATGTTTTCACCACTCCAGAAGCTCAGCATGTTGAAACCATCCCTCCTTCATCTTAGCCCACTACATCTATTCCTTAATCCGCTCAACCTACTGGACCCATATCATCAGCATCATTAGTATTTTAGAGTCAAATTGGGTCATCTAGTAGAATTGTGGACAAATATCCTAGACATACCAAAGAGGCTAAAATGGAAAATTAGGTCAAGAACTATTAGAGGGGACCTAGGCAGGTGTTTGATCCACATATCATGGAAGGGGCCTTTCCCTCTTCATCAGTAAAGCAACTACACCAGGATGAGCATCAGAAATAGGCATTTGTCCATGAGGAAGTCATGCAAGAGGATGAGGACCCTCATGATGAGGAAAAAAAGTTTGACCTAGTTGACTTGGATCAACAAGGTTATCATGAGGGCTCAAGCTTGATTTTCAAAGAGAAGGATGCCTAAATCAGAGAGATGTAAACTAACTTGGATAGATCTCAGTTCATCATTTCATTTCTTGAGTAGGAGAATAAGCAGTTGAAAGACAACAAGTACTTATGGATTTAGAGCTACTCAAAGAAAGAAGAGGTAAGGCTATGATGTCACTTGATGATCTTGATCATGGTGACATTCAAACCAGCAGAAGAAAACCTAAGACAAGAGGTCTTAAGAGAGCTTTATAGCAGCAGAATATTGAGGATGAAAAACTCACTTTTGAGGAGAGGATTGCCAAGGAGGTTGAATATGATAGAGAGATATGACTTGATAGGGTCAACCTCCACCTTGAAAAACTAATCCACAAGGCAAAAGAAGATAACAAGATGCTCAGAAACATTTCTAACAGGTACATCACAAGAAACAAGATCTGTAGCATTAAACTCAAGCAATTGGAGGAAAAACATAAGGAAACCGTAGCCAAACAAAAGGAAGGAGATAAGGTTGAAATCCTTGCTGAGGCCTCGCTCATTTCTTAGAATACAACATCAGCATTATACAAAACAATTTTGAAGATTTTTTTAGCAAAATTTTGAAATTTTGGGTTTTTTCAAATTTCTGACAATTTTTAGTTGAGTTAGACTGTCAGGAGCGCAACACCCTAAGTGTTGCGCTTCTTCTAGAGGCCTCAAAATGAAAAACCAAGACAAACATTTTATTCATAAGGCAACCAATAGTCAATTTTGACACTTTTCTAAGAAAATTTGGGTAATCTTGTAGGGAGAAAGGTAAAAAAAAACCTCAAAAATCATGTTTCTACCCTAATTTTCAGCTAGGTGTTGCGCTCCTTACCAGTCTTGGGAGATTGAACTTTTGGATGGCCAAAAATTATCATTTTTGGTAACCAAGCACATTTCTGGAGACTAAACAGGACAATATTTCCAAGGAGCTATCATGAGCTCAATTTGGACATCAAAAAACCCCTCAAAAGCTGAGTTGAAAATGGCACTATACTCTTGACACTCGCGCTGCGCTCCTAACACTAGCGCTGCGCTCCTGACCAGTGACTGATATTTCTAATTTTTTTCTCATTTTTTTGAGTTTCACCATGGAAAATCATGATTTTACTAATGTAAATGATGGATTTAAATGTAATTAATTTTCTTTTGAGTTTCCTAAGGGTAAATACATTAGGTAAAAGTATTTTTAAGGATTGATGAATCAGTTTCACTAAAACTAGGGATGAGTCAGTTTGACCTCCCTACACTTTAGGTTTGTAGTTAAGAATTTTATGGATCAGCTCCAAAATTTAGGGATTCGACCCCTAAGGTTGGGAGAAGTTGTTTCATGTTTATATCTTTCACTTATTTACTCATTTCAGAGGTTGGATGATGTTGTATTGATCAGAGACAATAGTGTATCCAAATTTTGACATGAATATATTGGATGAGTTGTAGCTATTTTAGTGGGATTCATGTGGTACTATATTTTCGCATAGTTCCTTCTTCTGTTGCATATGTATGAATGTTTTGTACTTTCCATGTTTATTCCAATTCTACGATATGTTTGATTCTCAAGTTTGATAGGCAGAATACATCTTTTATGCTCTGTTTTGGGAGAATCATCATAATTTGTTTCATTTCTTCAGTTTATAAAGAATTCATGTATTGTCATGCTCTTTTTATCACCTCACCAGTCTGATCCATCACACCTAAGAACCCTAAAGTGTTAGAATACCTACTGTTGAGCCGCTAATATGACCACTTTTTAACGCCTATTTCATCCATTTCTACTCTTTTTTATCATGTAATTTATCATAATTTATCATATAAATCCATTTTATAATTATTTATGCTCTTATGGATAAATATTATTTCTTCTCATTTATTTTTAATAAATTGATGATTATTATGCATAATTTTATCAATGATGGTTTATTAATATATTTTGTAACAACACTCACCATTTTAGCCTCCAAGATATTTTCTAGATTACAGATTTGATCTCCAGCACATCATTCAATATTCCAACTCAGAAATTCACTGGAATAAGAAGTGACAGTTTGTAGTTGATATTCTAGGCAAATGGAGAAGAATTTAGAAAATCCGGAACATGGGTTTTGTCCAAAACGGACCGAATTAACTTTTGTAAAGAATGTTTTGCCCAAATTCGGCCTGTATTGAGAGAAAATGAAGGTTCTTTGAGCATGATTTTCTCAGATTTACTATTGCGACCGTCTTCCAAATTATCTCAGCTGCAAATCCAAATTCGACTTGTTCCTGTTGAAAGATTGATGGAAATATATTTTCTTGCTAATCAATTAGTTGGGGACAATCCATTCTTGTTATGAGGGATCATATTTACTATTTAATTTCTCCTCTTTCTGATTATAAAAGGAGAGCATGTATTATGTATTGGGGGAATTAGGGAGAGATTTTCCTGTTGTAATTTTCAGAATTTTTCATCGACTCTTGTTAATTAAAACAGAGTACTATTGCTTATAAACTCTGCTACATATGATCAATAAATAAGTTTTGTTGCTGCTCATTTGATTATTCTGAAGTAACTTAACAGTGCTCACTGGCGGCTAAGGGTCTGGCCTCTCGTGGAGTTCACTGCGTCTTTGTGTTATATTTCCGATTCTTGCAACGTGTGAGTGATTTGATTTAACATTTATTTCTTTTAGTCGCATTGCTATTTCAATTTATTAGTTTACAGTTTGCAAAGAGTTTGGTTTTGCTTTTGAGAACTTGCCTAGTTTACTTTCATTAGCAGCATTAATGATTTAGTTCAATTTCTATTTTCTTTTAATTGCTTTAAATCAGGATTATCAACTGTAAAGAATACTGATTATTTCTCCCACGTTCTCAGATTGATTATCTTGTTCTTAGTTAATTCCATCAGTTTCTAAAGGAAAGGGTTATCATTATAGCATCCTTGAATAATTTTTTCTGAGTGAATGATTGGATTTCAGAGCATTTAAGTTCATGTCATTGTAGCTAGATTTCTTTCCCAAGCATTTTTTTACTTTTGTATTTACAACACTGTACTACATATTGCGAGGCATTACTCTTAGATTGGATTGAAGCCTCAGACAGAGTACACTCTTGAAATAAAAAGTCGTTCCTGGATTGATAATTAATGTAGGATAAATAGGCCTTAAAAAAGACACATTTTCTACCTCAACATTTTGGTGCCGTTGCCGAGGAGAGTGTATGCCATTTAGAAGAGTGATGCATATTTGATTTTTTTTTGCTAGGGAAGAATTGGGTATTAAAAACGGAAGGTAAGAATCTGCGTATCGAGCAAGGAACATACTCGTTCATTGGCCCACTTCACAACAGAATTGAGTGAAATTTAAGGTAGGAAATGAAGTAGGAATTTTAGAGGTAGAATTTTTGAAAAAATCTTGTAATTCCACTCGAGTGGTGATGTAAGCACCACCCATTTCACTAAACATTGACAGGAACATTTGAAGGAGGATCCTTAAAGAAACACATGAAGAACATCTTCTATTATGGTAAGAAATGGCTCACATTGCAACTTTTGAATTCCCTATCAAAGATCTAGGAGGAGTGACACAAATGTACATAATTCCCCCATCTCCTCTACCAAATTTTCATGGTTTGACAAATGAAGATCTAGATACATTCTTATTTGAGTTTGAATTATTTTGTAGAGGATATGATTATTGTACTAATGATCAAAGGTTGAAAGTGTTTCCTCTTACTCTAAAAGGAGTAGCTCTCCGATTGTTCATGAGCCTAGGTGGGAACTGCATCCAAACGTGGAAGGACATGAAGAACATATTATTGAAGAAGTACCAAAACTACTACAAATCTAATGAAGATATTTTCGGTATGATATAAGGGGAAGATGAAAGCTTGGAGGACTATGTAGAGCGATTTCAATATAACCTTCAAAAATCAAAGCATAAACATTTGGAAAAACAGATCTTGAAAACACTCCTTATTAAAGGAATCAAAGAAGAATTTTTAGAAATCTTCAATCTGATAGGAAAAGGTGATGTTTTTTAGTTATCATATGATGATGTTTGTGAATTGTGCATAAGTTATTCAAGAGGAATTTCCAAGGCTGGTAAGAATTCTAGAGAAGTTTCTTCTTTCTTTTCCAAATTTACTACAAGAACAAGAGACATAAGAGATGAAATCAATGTTTTATTTGAAAATTTTAAATATGATTTTATTAGCTCTCAAAATTCACAATTGGGTGTTTTGCAGGTTCAGAAAAATCAAGAATTTGTTGAAGTGTTTTTCCCTCATTACCAAAGGGAGCATCCCATAGATACTCACTCTTCCTTATCTAGGATGGAAGTAGCATGTCAAAGAGATGGAGAAGCTGCAACAAGGTCAAAACCATGGAAATCATGGCCTACAGGTATGGTTCAAAACACTTCCTCTCCATTCTCTTACTTTCATAGTTCATTATGGAATACTCATATGTTAGGGCAGCCATGCCAATATCAATATAACCACCACCAATCTTGTCTACAAGTTTGGCATGGTTCATCTTATGATTGCATGACTACTCTCCCTCATCTTGTAGCACAAACACATCTTCCAGCTCTTCCACAACATCTTTCTTGCCCATCAAAATCATCCATTCAACCCAATCAACTACATCATCAAAATTCTCCATTCCCTACACAATTTCCTACTCAAATCATTCCACACCCTCACCATAATAAACCATTACAACATGCTTATAGTTTTTAACTGCAAAATTTACCCACCCTTCCCACCCATTATATCTCATATGCACCATTGGAGAAAACTTATATTGAGATTCAGAATGTATCAAATCCAAAAATTGTAGAGGTTATGAAAGAAAATGAGGTTTCTTCTAGCCTGCATCAACAAGCTGTTTTAAACACTCAAGAACTTCATGATATGATGGCTATGGGAAATCAAGAAAGTAAGGGATACATTGAATATTGGTTCCACTCCATTTGTTTGCAGCATTACTCCATGCTTCAACAATTTTTGGCACCATCTTTTCAAGGGAAGTTGGCTTCTCATACCCTAATTTTTATTAACATGCATTTTTCAAATTTGGGTATGTACATAATTGAAGTCTTATTTAGATAATGGTTACACTAGAAATACTCTTATACGTAATCATATTCATTTTCCAAATCAGAGTAGGCTAGTGAAAACAAAAAAAGGAAATAAAATAAACACATTTTTTTAATTTTATTTTTGTAAAAACAGTTGTTTTTTTTGCAACACACGTGGAAATCAACATCGATGATAAATATTTTAATTTATTTGTATATTTAGATGCATTATATTGAAAATAACAACTCTACAAACAATTTTATTCATTTTTATCACCAATATGGAAAAATTGCTTGAATATCATTTTTTGGGCTTGCGGGCTTGATGAAATTTCTCAAAACAGAGTTGGGACAGTCATGTTTTGAGGGACCAAAAGTGAATATTTTTAAAACCTGTTTCTATCCTAAGTAGCACCTGATGTCTACTTTTGAACTCAATTTGAATCACTCCATTTGGATTTGAAACGAAAAAGTTAGACCCAAAATATTGAGAGGGTGTCTAGTAGGCAGCTCAGGAACAATGTCGGGACAGTCATGTTTTGAGGGACCAAAAGAGAATATTTATAAAACATGTTTCTATAATAAGTAGCTCTTGATTTATACTTTCCAACCCAATTTTAATCACTCCATTTGGATTTGAAATGAAAAGGTTAGAACCAAAACATTGACAGGGTGTCTAGTAGGCAGCTCAACAACAGAGTTGGGACAGTCAGTTTTTGGAGGCCTAAATACCTATATTTTCAAAACATAATTCTATGGTAGATTCCTATATGAATATAGTTTAAACACAATTTTAATCACTCTATTTCAATATAGTATGAGGAATTTATGACCAAAATACTGACTGCCTATCATAAATCAGCACTCTTGAAACTCTGTTTTCTCGGCTGTTCACTAGCGTATTTGACCCATCAATTCTTCTTATATTCAAAAATTGTTTCTATTGGAGATAAATAAATGAATATAATTTAATCTCAAATTTTAATCGGTTCAATCCACCATCAAAAGAAAAAATTATGCTTGAAATATCAATTGTTGGTATGATTTGGAAAATCGAAAATGACTCTATTATGCAGGTTGTTCTAAGAAAATTTGACATATAATAACATTGAATTTTTAAAGCCTGTTTCTATTTGAGATAAAAATTTGAATTAGCTCTCATTTGGCTTTGGAATCACTCAAATCAGACAAAAAACAAAGAAGGTATGATTAAAACACTGCTGGTTAGTATGGTCGACCATTGCTCTCCTGCAGGTGACAAATAAAATTTGTTTTATTTTTCCGTGGATTTGTTCTATAGAGTAACTACTTGTTAGTTTTTTTGCATAATTATTGGATTAGGGGAGCCTAATCACCTCTCTTTCTCCATGATTTAATGTTTTATTGCAGGTAGATACTCGTTTTTTGCAGGTCTTAGGAGAACAAAGAAGGTCAATTTATGGACGAGCGATTCTTGAAAGAAATTTTAGTGAAACAAGGGCATTTAATATAGTTCATTACCTAACAGATTCATAACAGAAAAAATGAAGAATTGGTTTTCATTCAAATATTCATGTCACTGCTGCCAAAACATTTTTTAAAAATATCATTTTTTTTCTATTGACAGATTGATATTACCTTAGGAAATAACATCGTAGCTGTTGTAACTTAATAAAGTATTGTTTCTTCTCTAATTTATTTTATGTTTTTGTGTTTCGGGTGTTGATCCCTTCAAATTGTAGTTTCCACTCCATTGTCAATTGAACAATAAGGACCCCACCATGGAAGTTTCAGGAGGCAATTCTTCGGCACCACAAATTTTGTAAAAATTTACTTTTTCTTTAGACCTGTGCATAAATTTTCCTTTCTAAGTTGATTGGATTTGCTTGAAAATGGATTTGTTATTTCCTCTATTTTTTTCCTTTGTTGTTCCCTATAGGGAACAACACTTTTTTGTGTGCCTTTATTTTTCATGTTGTTCCTCTTAAGGAACAGTTGTTGTTCCTTTCAAGGAACAACAGTCATTCCTCTTAAAGAGCAGTGTGTTTGTGTGTTTATTTTTGTTGTTCCTTTCAAAAGGAACAACATTTCCATTGATTATCTTCGTTGTTCCTTTCAAAAGGAACAACACTTTTGCCACGTGTTTTCGCTGTTCCTTTCCGAAAGAACAACAGTTTTTGCTGCCTTTGTTGTTCCTTTCCAAAGGAACATCATGTTTTTTTGCTGATTTTTTTTGTTGTTCCTTTCGAAAGGAACAACATTTTCATAGATTATTTTTGTTGTTCCTTTCCAAAGGTAAGGAACAACACTTTTTGAGTACATTTTTCTTGTTTTTGAACAACATTTCTAGGAATTTTCTGAATTCTTCATGACTCTTTGAAAGGCAAACATAAAATTTATGTAAGGATACACAAATTAGAAGTTATTGGAATCAACAAATCAAGAGAAATTGTCATTATTAAGAAATTGTTTTGTAGTGATAAGAAAAAGGAAAGGACACAACCATCTATATCACTTTGTTGTCTTTATTTTCACTAAAATTGATATAATTGATTATCTTTATCATGTTGGTTCTTCCCTAAATTCTCATAACTCTCTTTGATTTTTGTTTATTGAATAAGAATAAGAACATATTTTCTCTATTAAGATGTTCAGACTTCTTCCACTATCCCTACTCTTAAAGAGTGTTGAGCCACCCTTTATATATAAATAGGGAAGTGCTATATGTAAAGAAAAAGAAGAAAAAATCTCTATATGATTACTAACAATTCTATGATATGACAGATGGAGGATAGAGGGTCTCATCAAGAGCCAGCCTACCATGATCATAATGGAGCCGTGAAGTGGCATTCTCATTATGGCCACCACACCAGGGATATGATCCAATGGACAACTCAGAAAAATAAAAAGTCCTTAGAATAGGAGGTCTCATCACGAGCCGGCCTGCCTACCTTTCACTCCTTCCTGGTGAATGGAATTGTGATTCATCTGGTTCCCAAGCCAGCACAGTGGCCTCCATCATGACATCACACAACACTTCCCTAGGCATAAATAAAAAATAATGGTTCCAAGGGTGAGAAAGAAACTTTGTCAAGGTTATAGACACCTATGGGCAACAGATCTCTGCTGATGGTATTGGAGTCATATTTTTCACAAATCAATAGTAATGATAAACCCTTTTCTTATATCTTTATCTAATATCAAATGAGATTATTCTCCTAAACCCTTTGTTCGGAACCTCTTATGCATGTAATTTATTTATAGATCGATCATAATGGTTTATGTGGATAGTGACCGCATAAGTATTTTTTTCACATTAGCTGTCATTTTCCCTTATTTTCGAATCATTACATAAACATTTCCATATCTACTCACGATTTAAAAATGTGCATTGATTTCAGTAATGCGATAATTTGTTGATCACATCATAAGTATGTATGCCTTTCCATGCTATACAATTGTTGTGCAGTACGCTGCTCTTCTATTTTCCGGTCAAAGACGACCTATCATCTTTTAGGGGAGCCACGGATGCCTTTTAAATATGCCTGCATGTGGGTCAAATCCCAATATTCATACTGCATTTCTACAGAAGTTTTTCTGATTGAACTTTTGGCATACAACTTATCTTTTGCTCTTCAAAATTAACACTGTGGATTCAAGAAAATTGCATGCAGAATTATGATTTGTTTACAAGAGAACAACAATTATGGGGGGGGCGGGGGGGGGAATTCTATTCGCAACACGACCACACTATTGCAACTAATAGCAAAGGCTCGTGCAACTCACGAACACTCACAATTCTTCAGACATGATGTGCTTGCATGGCTTCCACTTTTTGCATCACTTTCATTATCCGCTCAGCCTACATCAGCTTCAACAAAAACCGGTCCCTACATGTCATTCCACATTTTTTTTCGGAGATAACACTTGAGGTAAAATAGCATAATTTTTTGATTTATTATGAATTTAGGAGAATTTCATGAAAATCCATTGAGCATTATTTATCATCATTCATTCCACATCTTTACCACTTCCCATTTTTTAGAGACATCATCTTTCAGTTTGGGGGAGTGTTTCCTTCTTTCCTTTCTTTCTTATGACCATGTCAGTAATATTCTTTATCATCCATTGATATTCTTATTCATTCTCAACACCTCCCTTATTCCATGTTGTTTTACACCAATCATCGATTTCAACAGATTGTAGCAACCACCTCTCTTTGTTTTCTAGCATTGCATGAGGACATGCTAATTCTTCAGTTTGGGGGAGGAATTGCTACACATGATGGATGTTTTCTACTTTATTTCTCATTTAAGGCATACAATTTCATTTTTATATAGTGCAGAAATTGATTTGCATATATCTTTAAAACTATGAACTGAATTCTTGTGATTTCTGGATAACAAAAAGGTATCATTAAAATACACAAACCTAGATAATTTCACACTAAATTAGTTCATAAAATTTCAAAAATTATGCACTATCACCTACAGCCATTTTGTTTATATCTCATGATCCATGCATCAAAACAATCTGATTTTTGAGAAAATGGTTAATGAAGTTTGTTGTTACTTATGTCACATTTTTCTGCAACTTCATATACATATAGTTGAACGTCAACTATAAAAATTGTTACGTCTTCATCATGATTGCTAAAATTGAATATTCATTATTTGAGGGAAAATTCATTTGTTCCATCCATTTCATGAGTTGGGATGAACAATTTTTTATTTTATTTTTTTGTTGCTTGGTTAACACATGGGTTTTTTTTTCTTTGGGTTGCATGAGGACATGCAATATATTCAGTTCTGGGTTGCATGAGGGCATTCAATATATTCAGTTTGGGGGTATGTTGAGCCGCTAATATGACCACTTTTTAACACCTATTTCATCCATTTCTACTCTTCTTTATCATGTAATTTATCATATAAATCCATTTTATAATTATTTATGCTCTTATCGATAAATATTATTTCTTCTCCTTTATTTTTAATAAATTGATGATTATTATGCATAATTTTATCAATGATGGTTTATTAATATATTTTGTAATAGCACTCACCATTTTAGCCTCCAAGATATTTGCTAGATTGCAGATTTTATCTCCAGTACATCATTCAAAATTCCAACTCAGAAATTCGTTGGAATAAGAAGTGACAATATTGCAATTGATATTCTGGGCAAATGGAGAAGCATATGGAAAATCCGGAACATGGGTTTTGTCTAGAACAGACCGAATTAACTTTAGGAAAGGACAATTTGCCCAAATTTGACATGTATTGAGAGAAACGGAAGGTTCTTTGAGCACGATTTTCTCATATTTACTGTTGCGGCCGTCTTCCAAATTATCTCAACTGCAAATTCAAGTTCAACTTGTTTTTGTTGAAAGATTGATGGAAATATCTTTTCTTGTTGATCAAGTTGTTGGGGACTAGTGTATAAAATCAGAAATATACTTTGATCACACAAGACAGTATACTCAGTAAAATGTAATATGTAATTTTTCTCATCTAATGAAATATTACGAATTTTTCCTTTGTGAAAAAAGTTGTTGGGGACAATCCAATATTGTTATGAGGGATCACATTTACTATTTACATTCTCCTCTTTCTGATTATAAAAGGAGAAGCATGTATTTCCGTTGGGGGAACTATGGATTAAACATTGCTTTTGTAACCCTGTCATTTATTATTGACTCTCGTGATCAGAGAGCGACTGCTGTAAACATTACTATGCTTGATTAATACAAGATCTTGTTGCCGTTTAATTTCTTAACTCTGGAGTAAAGCCCAGCAGCGTTTCACTCGTGGTTACATGCCCGACCCTGGTGGATCTATCCGTTGTTTGTATCATTACCTTTCAATTATTGTCATGTGATAGTTTTTATTTGTTTTCATTACATTTTCAAGTTAATTGGTTTGTTGTTTCATTTCTTATTTGATATCAGTGTGTTTGATCCAGGTGGATATCGGTGGCCTCCCACCTATTCCATTTGGACCCGTAGCATCAATTCTTTCAGTTTTTCAGCTTCAGCATAGCTTACTATTTATAGCAGGTTTTCGGGTCCTGCACACCCGGAGCCGTTTTGGGGCATTAATAATTCAGGTGGATATTGGTGGCCACCCATCGAGTCCATTTGAACCCCCACCATCAGTTATTTCAGTTTGTAAGTTTCGGCACAACTTACTATTTTTAGCAGTTTTTCGGGTCTTAAACTTTCGAAGCCGTTTCGAGGCCCTAAACGACGCTTTTTGGGAAAACGGAGAGCAACATGGGTCCATGGACCGATGTTGCTTGTTCAAAAATTGTAGTCCTTGACAGATCTTTCTAACGAGCTATTGTGCGTGTCAAACGGAGATCGGATGCCAAAGTTACGCCCCCGTGAAGTTGAACCACCAATTTACCCAAACGGGCGCCCACAGTTTTGGCGCTTCATCTCCTGCGGTTAGGGTTTTGGACGTTTCGGATTCTACATTGTTTCTCAACAATAAATAGGCCCTTGAGCCTCATTGTAAGACAGTTCAGGGGGCTGGGAGCCGACACATCTCTTCTCAGAGATAAGCGCGACCAGTGCCCTAGCTCGCCGCATCTCCATTATGTCTGTATTGTAACACAGTTCAGGGGCTGGTAGCCACCACATCTCTTCTCAGGGATACGCTGCCAGTACCCTAGCTCATCTATTTCTATTATGTCTGTAATAGGCCTGCGAGCCTCAATGTAACACAATTTAGAGGCCTGCGTACGCTACATCTCTTCTCAGAGATACGCTACCAGCGCCCTAGCTTATTTCCATTATGTTTGTAAGCTTATTGCAGTCATTCTTTTATTAATAAAATGAAGCATTATTTCCGCTGCATCTCTGTATCTATGGTTATATCTGTATTCTGTTGCGTTCCTGCATAAAATCCGGATCAGTGTTATATTAACGAATCGCGTTGTTGTTCCTGTATGATTTAACAAGAATCTTAATTCTGTATAATTTATCTTGTTATACATTAATAGAGCTTCGTTGTTCTATTTCCATTATTTTTTCATTCCATTTTCTATTCCAATTGATTATTGTTCTGTTTGATTGTTGTCCACTTGCAGATTGTTGTTCAATAGAATATGCCATTCGATTCCATTAGTTAAGAGTTTGTTGTTCGGATTTATTAAAGAGGATTTTTTGTTCAATTCCTTTGATTATAGTTTGTTGTTTGTTTACATTTCTGTTCAATTCTAGAGCTTCTCTTCATTTTAGTTGATTAATTGCAAAGAGTTTGGTTTTGAGAGCTTTCCTAGTTTCCTTTCATTAGCAGCACTTAGTTCAAGATTTATTTCCATTCAATTGCTTTAAAACAGGATCATCAACTATAAAGAATATTGGTTACTACTCCCATGTTCTCAGAATGATTAGCTTGTTGCATCAATTTCTAGAGGAAAGAGTTATCATTACTGTATCCTTGATTGATGTTTACTAAGTGAATGGCTGGATTTCAGAGCATTTGAGTTTATGTTATTGTAGTTAGATTTCTTTTCCAAGCATCCATTTAATCTTGTATTTAGAACACTGTACTACATATTACAAGGCATTACTTTTAGATTGAATTGCAGCCTCAGACAGAGTACACTCTTGAAATAAAAGGTCGTTCCTGGATTGATAATTAATGTGAGATAAATAGGTGTTAAAAATATACCTGTTATACCTCAACACCTACCTACCTTGCCTCATTAGATGTCTGCAATTCTGATCTTATTTTCCTTGAACTAGTTACCTTTTTTACCTAATTCACTCATCCAGCACCCAAATAAACCAATCAAAACCCTTTTGCTACTATACTTAGCCTAAAACCTAATTGATCCAACCTTCTTGGTTGTGATCCCTTGAAGAGAGCCCTCTCCTACCTAGTAGGGCTAGCTACTTGGAGAAAGCTTGGTATGTAGTTACCTTTCTTGGTCTCTTCTCAGCCTCGAAGATCTAGTGAAGTGATAACACATACCATACATATATCTCTATACAAACATGCTTGAACATGATTTGTTTGTATAAATTTTAGTTTGGAGTTAATTGATTTGGTTTTATTTCACTTTCATAGATTTTTATTTTGAATTTCTTAGGTACAGAAAGAGAGTTTGGGTTGGAATAGTTCATTTCAAATAGTCATTGTGGTTAGGAAGAGGTATTTTGAGTTTTTTTTATATATTAGAAAATGGGATCCTATAGGTAGAAATCGATTTGTGTAATTAGAAGTTACTTTAGAGAAGTTCATTTAAGTAATTAGAAGTTAATTTTGAGGAGTTGATTAGAAGTTCACTTTCTAGAAAATGATTAGTGTAATTAGAAGTTTAATTCCAGTAAGTGAATGATGCACTGAAAATTTTCTTTTCTAGCAGCTGAATGGTGTGTTCATGTTACAAATGAATGGTGTGTTTATTTATCAATAGTAATTAAAGGATTCTCTTACAAATAACAATTTATCTTTTCTTAAATAACAATTTATCATATATTTAAATACGATAATCAATAAGAAATGAGATTTAAATTAGTTTCAATTGATTTTAAGTATATCTCAGTGAGATTAGATAATAAAATGATTTGTTCTAAATTGTAGACTTCAATTGAAGTTATTTTTTATTGAATCAGAATGCCTAAGTTACGATAAAGTATGTCTTAGGTTATGATATTTTAATTTTTAAGCGGCTTGAAGATTAGTTTCTTGTTTGCTTTACTATTTGAATTAGTCAGGTTATGATGTAATTTTGGTTTTCAACAAACTGTCCTGAAGATGGATCCCTGATGGGATTCAAAACGTCAAAAAGTTTTCTATAACACTGTGGAAAATCCAGATACCTATTCAATATATCATCTACTTAGA
The DNA here is from genome assembly GCA_034641835.2 of Pinus albicaulis. Taxonomy (NCBI): domain Eukaryota; kingdom Viridiplantae; phylum Streptophyta; class Pinopsida; order Pinales; family Pinaceae; genus Pinus; species Pinus albicaulis. The sequence continues at coordinate 120,052 of MU968402.1, read as the reverse complement.
GTAGTGATTAAGTTCTATATTTAGTTTGATAAGAATCTTTTCTTTAGTTTGATTCCGTACATAGACAGTAATTTGATTTTCTCACTCTAGTTTACGTTAGATGCTCTGATCCTGTGTTACCCGCACTTGCGCCTCTAAGTGTTATGACCCTAGATTGATAATTTAATGTTGGAGTTATAATTCATATAATTTCCCCAACAAGACCAAAGACAAATAATTTCGAATCAAGTGAGAAATTTCTCAGATGATGAAAATAGTGATCAATAATTACCATGTATTGATTCTTGTCTTAATTGTGGACATAATTACCATTTTACAAATTATTGAACATTTTCCTTCTCATATAATGATGATGAAAATGAATCAACTGATATTTCCCTTTTGGGTAAAAGTGAAGATAATCATTATTTAGAGAAAGAATATTAAAGTATGATGGCCATAGAAGTGGAGATTAGAAGGCTTACAACCAAAAATAAATATCGACAAAACTCATTCCAAATATGTGATTATAAGGAGGTCAATATCAACGAGCAGATTACTAATTTAAGGACTCAGCCGACAAAATCGAAAATAAATGAAGAAATCATGTGCAGTAAGAAAAATGATAAAATGGACTATGTTGAAGTACTTGAAGTTGTAATTTCCAAACTGGGGAAACAATATAAGGAAAGAGAAGATTAGTGTAAAATACTAGAAACTGAGGTAGACATGTTAGAAGGTAAATTAGAAAAAAAAGAATAAGCAATTTATATTTAAAGCTAACTCTAATATATTGGATAATATTATTAACAATCAAAGGTCTCCCTCCATTAAATCTGGTGTTTTCTTTCATGAAATTGTAAAAGGAGAATCCAGTTCAAAATTATGTGCAACCAATCTTTAGGTTAACAAAGAAAATTCTGGTAAAGAATCAAAAGGTCAACCAAACCAACAATCAAGAAAATCTAATTTTCAAAGGAAATCATTTGCTTCCAATTACAAAAACAACAATCAATTTTCACCATTTAACAATGACGTTGAATGTTTTATCTATCATAACTATGGACACATGGTAGCCAATTGTGAAATAAAATTGTTCAGATCTCAGGAAAATTGTATCTCCATGGGAATACCATAACTTCCAAGATACTCAAGCGTCTTTAAGGGAGATTGTTTTTCTTGCAATATGTTTGATCACAAAGCTATTTATTTCAATAGGAGAAATATGAATAAATTTTTTTATTATTCTCTTTATCCCTTTTCTGGTCATGTAAGGTGTTATACATGTAACAATTTTGGACATGTATCAAAATAATGCATGATCAAGACAATGAATTCATATATAACACAACTAGATTCCATACAAAGAAATCAACCAAAAAAAATGTTGTAATCAAAATACTTGAAAAAGATGGATCCATCAACACTCCTCATATTAAGAATAAGGAAGAAAAAGAAATAAGGTGTGGCCTTTCTCTATGCCCATTTGAAGAAGAATATCAATGGTACATAGATAAAATATGATCTCATCACATGTCAGGAAATAAGGATAGACTCATCTCTCTCAAAAATAAGGGTGGTGACATTATTCTTGGAAATGGTACATCTGGAAAAGTACTAGGTAAGGGTAATGCTAGTCTTGATATTAAAAATATAGTAGCAACTAATGCACTATTGGTTGATGGGTTAAAGGACAACATTCTAAGTGTAAGCCAAATAGCTGATACAGGGCATGTAATTTTATCTACAACATCTAGATGAAAAATTATGGAAGAAGACACTGGAGAAACTATATCAAAAGGATTCAAAAATTAAGACAATTTATATGTGCTAAAGAAGAATCCAGGTATAAATAAGAGTTTCGGCTCCCCTTCTTCATATTCGGATTAAAGGAATAGAATCCTGACTATAATTTATAATAATTAATGCATACTTCTAATAGGGACTGCATAAATGAATGTGAGGTACATAGCCTCATGGATAAAAGAGTATGACTATAAGGTCCATAGCATCAGTGATGTATGATCTCAAGGGGAGCTATGAATCTGTAATTTTATTATAGTTCCATACATTTCTATATGATTATTTTGGTGATGTTTATGTTAATAATGTTGCATCTAATGAAGTGATTGTAATTAGGAACAAATATGACATGTTCAAGGGAAGTTGTCGCCTTGCAAAATGAACATTTTATATTTTTTATGAATTTATTATGAAGGATAGTCACATGGGTATACGGTTCTTGACTTAGACAGTCACATATATTTATCTATGGTGATAAGGGATTGGAACAAATTCAGGGGGAGTTTCTCATATGCTTCCAACAAATCATTACTGGAATTATGATTCTAACATTAGTTATTATAAATTGTTGATGATGCCTATGTGATGTTTAGATGTGTTGATTCATTTGATTATTTGATATATTTCTTTGTTTTTAGTGAGGAGGATATAATGGGATCAGAGTTGATGGTGAAGAGATGACAGAGGTTTAGGGGGAGTATCTTCTATGCTTCTCATAGATCATTTTTGGCATTATGGTTTCTTGAGCACTCCTTATTGCACGATGTTTTCTACGATGATTTCATGATTATTACTATTGTCATCGGTCTCATTTCATTGATCACTACTATAAAATATATATGTATTTGCAACTATGACATGGGTTATCAATGATACTTAGGTTGCATGTGGTGAAGTTTTGGATGGTACCTTATTATTATATTGTTGTATAAATATTGATGCACTTGATGAGGAGGATATGCATGATGGTTGATATGCTACTTAATGGCTTGTAATATGTTGTTGATACATGAGTATGTTGTTGTATATGTTGCCTATGGTATTTTGGTCTAAAAAATTTATCTGGTTGGATTATTGTGGTTGTTTCTATATGTGGAGAGAATTTTTTGAGCTTGATGGCATGAGGTCAAGGGGATGAGTTGCTGACAGAGATTTATTGAAGAATAATATGTTGCTACTGGTATTGGTTAGTGATTATGTAATTTATGCGATTATTGTTAGATGATTATGTTGCATATGCCTATGTGGCGCATGGTGGTTGTTGATGATTATCTTTAGAGATTTCATTGTTGATATCCTTGTTCATGGTTGAATAGGGCTTCAACACACTTGTTTGCACTTTTAAAATTCATGCATCATTATTGTTCTATTTTGACGGTGTATTGGTCATGTAAAGACACATGTTGTAATCATTGTAAGATATAGTCATGTATGGGCTATTGGGATCAATTCATGTCATATATGTAAGCCCATTAATTTGGGTGATTTATGTAATCATGGGGTCATAGAGTCATTGGTTATAGGATAGTTCATATGTGTTTATGGATAACCATGTATTTGACTTATAAAGACTTGTAATTATATTGCATATCTCTAGAATTTCCAACATATGCTCAGGGGGAGAATGGTGAGTATGCAGATTTCATGGTTCATATAAGAATATTAGACATATAACGTTGATATCTAAAGGGGTAGTACTTCATTAAGGTTGGTGATGAGCCCCAATATTTCAACAAGAATTCTGCAACTCCCAAGGATACCAACTTAAATTATCAACCCGGAGTTCATACAAACTTAATAGTTGTCGGAACTATATGTGAAACATGAAATGTGTATTTATTTTCTTGATATGATGCAATCAAGTGAATATAATGAAATCTAATAGTAGCCTAATTGCAAAATTTGAAAGTTCCATTGAAAAGGAAACCTAGTGTATTGATTGTAAATAATAGTGCTTGAAATAGAAACACTAGCTTAAGAATAAAGAAAGTAAAATAATCTAACATGCATGAAGGAAAGTGAATATAATCAATCACTAAATTAAAAATAGGTTATATCCATTGACATAGTTCATTAGATACTTCATGTGGAAATCAAGGAAATCATTATTGTGCTATCCAATTCATAAATCTGTCTGTTAACCCAAATTGTTGAGATGTGTTGTAGGGGTAAAAATGAAAATGCTAAGTGTTATTTGGTCTTCATCAAACATGAATTTAGAGCCTATGGGTCATTATTCAAGCCTAAGGGACAAAAACCAAGTTTTTCGAGAATATTTGGTCAAGTGTACATATTCTACAAGAGCGTCATAGCATTGCTACAAGAGGTGCTACAAGAGGTTGTGTTTTACTACAGGAGTGAGATAATTTTTTGAATGGCCAGGAAAATAAAATGAAAAGGAGATGAGATTTTTTTTATTAAATATGATTTCCTAGGACTCCGTTCCAAGTGGAATCACTCTAAAATACCCCTATTAACATGTGCTGAAAAATAGCATAAACTGGAAATTCAAGAACTAGTGAGCTAATTACCTACGAAATCCCTAACCTAATCAAGTGAAAATGTTGTTGGGTAAATTTTATTATTATATTGAATTTTTATGACCCAATAGAAGTGGAATCAAATCAAATGAAACTCATTAACGTGTCCTCCACATGAATTCTAAGAAATCCCTACCCCCAGACGAAAAATTGAATGGGTATTTAAAAAGAGTGATGAGGAAGAATTCTCCTTGAAAGGAGGAAACTTTCACCTCTAAAATACTTCAAAAGGTGGATCTGGTTCCCAACACTAGGAATCTTCATTAAATGACAGGGAACACATTCCTATATTTTCTCAATTAGTGGATCTCCAAAATTTTTCAATAATTTCATGATATTTTGTTCATTTATTTTCCAATCCTTGTCTATCATGTAGTAGGGAGAAAGTCCCTATATTATCTCATTCATAATTTACTCAAAATTCTGCAAAAATAAATAATATTAGTAACATGATGTGCAATTATCTCTAAACCTTCCTATGAAAATATTAAAGCTGAAAAAAATTATTAAGAGTAGAAGGAAACATTTAATATAGCCTTTATGTGCCTAAGTAATGCTAGATGGGCCTTAATTTATATATAATTTTGAGGCCCATCATACCCCCTACCGAAACTATTGCTCTTCCTCTGAGCAACCTATCCAATGTTTTGCCATGTTTTTCTTTATTTTATGGCTCATATGTCTTTTCATGAAATTTCCTTCCTTATATCAATGGAATATGGTTTGGATGGATTCCTGCATTGGATGGCCTTCATGTACAAACTTTCCATGGTGGAAATTTGTGCCTAATTTTCTTGTAGTTTCTCTCTAAGACTCTTGTTTTCTAATGATAGTTGCTCCTTCATGAATAATTCCTTTAGCCTGAAGTAAACCAATTCCTTACCCATTTGTTTCAATTTTTCTTCCATGAGAACCACATCCTCCACCTTCTTGGATTTTTAAATTTGCACCCATATGTGAGTTCCACCTCTTTCCATTTTTATCTCAAAGAAGAGTTGTATTGGTGGGTATAATTCTCCCACCCTCAACAAATTTGTATTAGGATCCAAGGTCAGGTTGTGGATCAGGATCCTGGAGTTCTTGGAGGTCATATTATTCCCATTTTGACATGGTTGATCCTTCCTGTAGTAGTCCTTATTACTCCATTAGCAGTCCATGCTACTCTTGTAGAAGTTCTTTTTCTTCTTGTAGTAGCCAACTTGAGTCTTGTAGCACCTATTCTTTGCATTCCAGGAGGTGGTGGGTCCACCTTTTTATTCTTTTATTTTTATTTTTGTTGTTTATTTATTTATTTATTTTCAATTTTTTTATTTTTCCATTGTATTCAAATTAAACTCAAATTTATTTGAGTTAACTAAGTTGGCCCCACCTTCCCCTTCACACTTCTTGTCCTTTATCTAGTTTCTAAAGTATTTTACCTCGTTCCTCTCCCACACATGTGGGTGTCTTGGTGGAAAATTGAAGTTAACTTCTAGATAAGGCTGAGGTTGCTCTGTTACCAATTTTGGATATAAAAAATATTTTCGTTCATACACTTGCAATATATTTCAAGCTAAAATAAGTTCCTAGGAAAGGTTTAAAGGGTTTCATACTCGAGCCTTATCATGGGTGTGATTTTGCATGTGATATTGACACTGTTGATATGAATATTGAAGCTACCTTTTGTGGTTTTGAAGCTGATGTGTTGATCCTGTGGTGCTTGCATGACATTTTTTGGACATAGATGAAGTTGTTCTTGGGCATATTTTGAAAGGTAATTTTGTTGTATCCATTTCTTCCTGCAATATAAGAATTTTACAATTCAATGATCTAGTTCCTTTGTCTTTCATGCATGTGTTGTCGCTGGATGGGTGATCAAATACACTTTGGAGTGTTGTATATGTGGTCTTTTGCTTCAAGGTTTTACTACTTCAAAAATCATTTTTTTTTATCTGCTACATGCATGCTTCTTATCCTATGATGATGATATTGAAACACACTATGGGAGGTCCTATAGTTTCTTAAGTTTTTGCTTTTGGTGGTGCATTCTTCTCTATGCTTTTTCATGCTAACAGTGATCCTATAGCACCCTACAGGGTGTCCTGTAGGTGAAAAAAAAAATCATTTTGTTGGTGTAACCTCATGGAACCAGATCTATGTTTTTTCACATGCTAGAATTGATCCTCTAGTAGCATATAGGGTACCTTGTAGGTGCACAAAAATTATTTCCACAAAGTATCAAGATGATGGAGTTTTGAAGAAATGAAGTAGAAACTACTAAAATATTGTCTCGAACCTTTTTATGTGTTCATTTTTATTAGAATGAAAGAAGGAGAACCTTATTCTTTAGTATTGATGAGTTCAAGTCATGATGGGAAAAAAATAATTGAAATGATGATAGGCAGGATAAAAAAAGTGATATTTTCCACTGATTGGTGGCTTCCTACTATGGTCTCATATGGTCTATGAAAACTTCTATAGGACTCTATTTCTTCCTGTAGCAATTCACTATGTCCTGACTTGTCTCATGTTTTTGTTGTGTTTGCATCCATTTTAAATTATTTGGATTATTAAGATTCTTGTAAAGTTTTTCACCAGTTAGAGAAAAATGGTTTTCCACATTTGGATTGCTATAAAGTTGGTTTGGTTGTTCAAAGCATTCGAGGAGTTGTTCAAATTGATTTATCTTTGATAACTACAAAATAGGAATATGATACTTTAATCAGCCTATCTAATAAATATTCTGTCTCTTATGACTGTCATTCGACTTATCATTTTCCCATCATCACATCCAATGATATTTTTTTTACATCCTTTATCCTTTATGGTTCAACATTTCACTATTAAAATTCTTGTTGAGTAGTTGAGGCACTTCAACCTTCACTGGTGGTTATGTAAAATCCTCATTGTCTTGACATCACTACTGAATATGATCATACCTATTTTCCCTCAAAACATTATCATCCCAATCCTGTGCCTCTAAATGAAAATTCATCTTCTCAAATATTTTTTTTTCAAGAGAATTATCATTAATTTTATGATCCAATTGTTGAATCGTTGGAACAATCTTACCAAGAAATATTTTTCGTAAATAACAAGTTTCGATCTTTCCTCACGATTTATAAGGAGTTTGGTGCATATGGAGACACATTCGTGGGAAGCTTATAAGGTTTGTTGAATGATTGTTCTCTTCACAAAAGGTAAGAATTTGAATTGGATGAAATTAGTGGTTGTGACACATATTTCTTTCCACAGGAATGACCTTCAAATTTTTGTGCACAATTTTCAAGTTCTTATCTTTTTTGTTGCACATTACTTTATATTTTTTTTCATTCTTCATATATTTGTGGATACAAGTCCGGAAAAACTATGGTGACTTCACTGGAAATTTATTTATATGTGACTTCGACCTTCTAGATGTTAGGTTAAGAGTAGGATTAGTTGCATCCTAGTTTTCTCTCTCTTGCATTCATCCTGTGCTTGTTCTCTTTTCTCTCTCTTGTCTTTTCATATTTTTTTCTTCAATTACGTTTTATATTAGCCTCTTTTTCTTGTGCTTTGGTTTTTCTTCCTTTTTATATTGTCTCTTCTCTTTTTTTTCTATCAGTAAGACCTTGCATGAAGATGTTATGCTGGCTTAAAATAGAATGTAGAAAAATAGAAAAGGAATTTGTGACACTGCAATAGTTGGATAACTCTCTTTCCTTATTCCTTTTCTTGGTTACATATTTTGGTAAATTATGTTTCGACGGAAAATATGATCCTTCCGTTAAGAAAGCCTTGTGTCAAACAATCACCTCCATATATATTATGGAAAAATCATCCCTACACTCATATGTTTTTGTTTCGGTGTTTTCAGGATGATCCAATGAAGTAGAGAAGGAAAAGGGGAAAATATAAATAATCGATCCAATATTAGAGGTCTTATATATTCTTATTTGAAGGGAAGAACTCTCCTTCTCTCAAAAATTCGGGATCGCTCTTCCGCTCATGAAATAAATAAGTGTCGATGCATAATATTATATAATAAATAAATAATGTAGAAAGAAGACAAATGATTCCTCTGCAGAGAGGTGAAGTAAGAAAATTAGTCAGGGTACTCTCCAGGCTCGCTGGAATTTGATAAATGTTTGTGTTTCTAAAGTGAGTCCACCGGGGTATTGTCTAGGCCTTCTGGCAGTAGAGAAACATCAGAGATGAAAAAATATACTTTGAAAATATAAAGCTTGTGAACTTCATCACCCTATCCTGATTCGAAACATTGTGTGATCATTTTTCTTATGTTTGTGTTTAACCAAGTAAAGGAATGAAGGAGACTATTTTTATGCATGGGTTAAGTAGGGAATCCATGGTAATCTGAACGATGAATTAATAATTCTTGAATAAATAGACCATGCATGGAAGAATTGACCAAGGAAGAGAAGCTGGAGTTCTACTAGTGTGTCGCCAAGTGTTGTCGCTGCGACAAATGCCCTCCAAAATTTTGTGTACACTCAAATTTTGGAGCTTACTATGGATCTTGCGATCAGTTGGCCCATCATCACTTTTGGTTAGTGGATGGTTTTTGAAGTCCCTTCTTGGATTGGAAGTGTCAAATTCACTTACTCACACATGCTTAGTCTACAACAAATGCATGAGAACATTATTTTATGAAATATTGGAGAAACCTCTTTTATGAAATATAAAGAACCTTCTTCTAAAAGGGTTAAGGTAATCAAAGACACCCCTACTCAAGAATATGATGATCTCTTCACAAGGTACATTCCACTGAATCAAAGCATACCAGGACTACAAGAGGACAACTCTGCAATCTATAATGAGTCCTCCAGTTCAGATTACAATGAAGATGAGGAAGATTTTCTTTCTCAAAAGAATATTTTTCTTGATCGAGTGGAGAAAAAGATAATCATGGTTGAAAAATATCTTCCTAATATTCATAACCAGCCTTTATTTCATGATCCCTATGCTCATTTCTTGAAGATATTTCAAGAAGGAATAAATATTGTTAAGAGCAGTTGGTTGCAAATACCAAGGAAGATTTTTAGCACTGCTGCTAAGAGACAAGTGAGATGGGAGTGCCCTTGTTGTTTACCTAGCATGCTCAAAGAGATGAGCAAAGACCAGACATGGAACCATCTGATTGACTGGATGTATTGGAAAAGAGATTTTTTTTGCTAAAACATGTGAAGATTTCCAAGTTAGAATAGGTTAGATAGGAAAGAAATAAAGCTCCGCCTATGAGAACTTAGTTAGTTTTTTGTTTTCTATTTTGAATTTGAAAAAAGAGAAATACAAAAAAAATACAAAAGAGAAAAATAGGGTAGAATATAAAATAATGTTGGAAAAAATACTGAGAGGGGGGGTGAATCAGTATTTAGTGTAGACAATAAAACTTTGATATTTCCTTCTAAAAACCCATACACTACTTTCCTGAATTCAACTCGCATATATACGCGAATATCCTTTAAAGAACTCGCGTATGTCCAGTGAATTAATTATGCATTTAATTCATGACTTAGATCATTGCATTACTCATTTATCAGATGTTCAGAAAACAGTAAACAGGTGTAGAAAGAACAGAGTAATCATCACACACAATCAATCACACATGAACACCAGGATTTTTAGGTGGAAACCCAATTTGGGAGAAAACCACCGTTGCCGTCGTCTCAGTCTTCAATCTTTATTATTAAGAAAACTTCTTACAACATGTACTGGCGCAGACTCATACCAGCACGCAGGCACCCACCTGCAGAAGGCTACAACCTTCTCTCGTTTACCAGCCTTTCCTGGAAGGGAGCAACAACCCCCTGCTCTCGTTTACCAGCCTCTCCTGGAAGGGAGCTACTACCCCCTGATATTAACACCAGCCTTTCCTGGCAGAAAGCTTCTACTTTGAGACTGAAGGCTTCAACCCTCAGATCCACTGCAGACCACTTTTCATCAATTTTCAAACTGGATCAAAACAGCTTCAACACAATCCTTCACTTATCAGCAAACGTCCTTTTCCCAGAGCATCAAACAGAATAGTGAAACCACTGTAACCAGAATATCAGAGATAACCTAGACTTCAGAATAGATATGCAGAATCTCAATCAGCTTTGAGGAACCATCAGTTCAAATTGCATATGCTCTTTTCTTCAAACAGACTCGCGTATATACGCACTTTTAATAAAGGCAACCCGCATATACATCTGTGCACTTTTCAGAAAAAACCTAATAGTCCATACGCTCCTATGTTTAAACAGATCCGCGTATATACGCGCTTTTCATGAAACGAACATGCGTATAGATCTATAAAAGATAAACTTTGCAGAACAAATCAGATCTATGGAATTACCCAGATTTCTTCAATATCTTCAATAGATTTGCGCCAAGTCTTCAATACTTCTTTTCAGATCATCCTAGAGATTCAACATTTCCAGATCTAGATATTTTGAACCTTCATCATATTCATGGGTGCATCATAGATTCAGATCTATCGATTAAGAACAGAGTTCAACCATACAAATAAACTTCAGAGTTAAGTATTCATTTAAAGCCCAGACACATGCACACCCTTTTCACAATGATTTTCTTCTCCTTATATAGGTTTACCCTTTTTCAATACCATGAGCCAAAACCACACCTCTTCCGATGGTATTCCTGGACGGGGTCAAATAGACAACCCAGCGCTCAATACAATGGGTCAATACCATGGTAGTAATCCCTGGTTTTACACTTTTATAGCGCAATTGAGCATACGTGACTTGGCACGTACTTTCCCGCGTGCATACGCTACTTCTCCTAGACAAACCCGTGTATGCCTTGAGACACACACTTTTCATCATTGGTCTAGCACATACTGGAATTCCTTTCATCATTACATCTGAGCTGCTCTGTAGACACATCAGATTTACATCATTAATTAGTATATCAAGTTAGTTTCCATTAAGTAAAACTTTCATCAAGTAGGTTGCCATCATCTTTATCAAGTGGGTTGCCATCAAGGACAACACTCTGCATCATATTGCCAACAAAGAAGAAAGGTACATCCCCATACCTAAAAAGATAAATTCTGAAAATGTGCAAGCTTAAATGCCACTACTTGAGAAAACACTGCTATTTAGTCATACAACCTAATCATGACTAGGTAGGTTTCAATTTTCTGCTGATAGGCTAGTGAAGAAGATTTGCCAAACTGTTTAATATTGGCTTATCAGTAGAATAGATTAGGATATAAAACAGTGGTTCAAACAAGCTTAAATCCTAAACCTGTAAAGTTTGATGAGGAATTGGTTCTAATATGCTTAAAATCTGAACCAAGAGAAAAGAGAACAACTCTAAAGAGATCAAAATCAGAGCTAAAGAAAGAGTGAAGGATGTCTTTTATTTTTCAAATATTAAGCCTTCACATTTTTATTTTTTTTTCTGCAAATTTTAGTCTATGTGCAGCTTGTTTTTATTCCATAGTCCCATAGCAAATTAGACTACTTAACCCTGGTTTGACTATCTTTGGATTTCTGTCTTAGAAGATAGAGAATAAAATCTGTCAGACAGTCTAATCCTGGCAGATAATAGCTTAGGTAGAGAAATAATGAGTTCAATATTTTAATCTGAACTCATGGAAGGAATAAGGGTAGATTTATATTATTTTTTCCAGTTTCCAAAAGAATAAAATGTTGATGTTTAAGTTCTGCAAGTCCAAGTGCACCTTATGAAGAAAAAAATGTTAGGAAATGTAGGCTGTGTAGGTAGAAATATTGGGAGGAATTTGTTTGTTGATTTGAAATAATGATCATATTTACTAAGCAGTATGATCACAGAAGAAGCAAGTTGTCAATGGCTTAAGGCACAGGTCTGGATCCCAGAGATCAATTTCTGAAGTTCTTGACACCTCCAAGGAGCTGCCATCCCCAAGTGGAGCCATTGTTAGCCATCAGTAAATTTTTGTCATAGCAAATGATGGCTAAAACAAGTCTTGAGCCTTCAAGAGATTGTTTTCATAGAAAATCATTCATTCTTGAAGTTTTTTGTTCCTTTCAAAAGCCCATTGTTCCCTTCAAAAATCCTGTTGTTCCCAAAGGAAAACTGTTTCCTAAAAACCCCATTTTCATCATTTCATTCCCTTCAATTTTCATAAAATTCCCCTTTCCTCTTCATTATCCTCAAAAAACTTTCAAAACCACTTTTAAACTTATAAAACCCTATTTATGGTTTAAAATTACTCATTTATTCCTTATCAGAACTTGAAAAAACTCCAAAAAACCCTTAAAAACACATAAAACCCACTTTTCCACTTTTATTAACAAAACATGCAGCCTTTTTCAGTCATATGACCTGGCCCCACAACTAGGTGACTGAAGTTTTTAACCCCTAACCCCTTTCCCTCCGCTCCTGGTCGCTCGTTCCTCCATGGGACCATACCCCTACCTTCTCCCTAGCCCCTCCTCCTAACTATTATTTAACCCCCGTGCCCTTTGTAAAATTCATTTTTTCTTTTGAAAGTCCCCACGCTATGCTTTCCTCCCGAGCGATCTTAACCGTCGATCTTATCGATCTGACGGTCATCGCTTTCCCTTGGCACCCAACCTCCCTCCGGACCCACATCCCACTACCCAGTACCCTCTCCCAATCCCCTCTTGACACCTGTCCCCCACCTCAACTCCCGCAGTGCAAATTTTCGTCGCGCTAGATCTCCATCGTCGGATCTGCCCCTCCTCATCCGACAATGCAGATTGCATATCTCGTAAATCTACCACCCGAGGTTTAATTCCTCGATGTCGCGGGAAACCGTTGGTTTTGCGGGAGCCACGCGGTGCTTTTTGATTAGATCGTGTTCGACTAGGCGAAAACCATTTACGGCCCGAGGGTCGCGTGAAAACCATTCGCAGTTTTCGCAAAACCACTTTGCCCAAATTCACGCCAAATACAGTTTTAAACTGGATTTTCATCAGTTTTCTTCATAAAACCTCTTTTGTCTACATATTCACCCCTTCTGCACTGCTCCTCTGCCTCCGATAGCCTCTGCATGAAGTATTTCCCTCCCTCGCAGGATTTTATAACGTATTTGTGGTTTTTTTGAAGGTTTTGATAACAGTTTTAATGGCACAGAACCTTCTCATGGTTCAATAAGGAACACGGCTGAATATTGTCACCTCTGAAGCCTAAACACTTCATATTAAAAGTTTCCATGCAAAGGAAAAGACAATGAAACATGAAGATCAAAGGTTAAAGGTTTAAACCCGACAACTTGAGGGTTAATACACATGTTTGAAGGTCAAATATAGTGAATTAAAGACAGAAAGGCCGAGAACCAAAGATAAAGGGATTAAAGTGCAAAATTGAAGATCAAAAGACTTAATCTCACGGTTTAAAGGGATAAAGAACAATTGGAAGATAAAGTCAGTTTAAAAGGTTGAAACAGTCAATAGATAAAGTTTAAGACTAAAAGATAATGGTAAAAGCCCAAAAGCAAGATTAAAGGCAGATCAGCGTTTAAAGCCAGAAGGAAAGACAAATCAACAAAGGAGCATCCAAATGCCACATCATTGAGGCTATTACTCCTCAAAATTCCACCTACCAGCTGATTTCATCTAAAAGAGTGCATATTAATTACACAGTCAGAGATATTTCTAAGGACAACCTAGAATTAATTTCCAGCCTACCAAAAGCCTCCAAAGTCAACAAAAGAGACTGAAGTTGATGAAATTTAATGTAATAATCAATTAGCAGACCTAAAACATATGAAAACTTCTCCATTTGGCCCTTCAAAGGCCGAGAATCACTTACTCTACATTAATTGATCAGATAGACCATTCTTTCACTCCACCTCCTCATTATTCTATAAATACTTCTCTAGAAGAAAGTATTGTGGTTGGTCTTTGAATACTCATTGAGTGTAAATAGCTTTGAAGTTGTTGAAGCTTTGTTTTGTAATAGAAGAAATATAGGCTGAGATGAGAATTCGGAAGTTGTAAAGACCCACTGGAATTAAATATTGTAACTGGTTTGAACATAAAATACAAGCTGATTTATGGGATCCTGGTCTATGTCAATGGTGATGTTTTCCTTATTGTAAATTGTTATTTTTCTCATGTTTTCCATTCTGTCCATTTTCTCTGATAAAGAACATAAAATATAGATTAGGATTTACTGTCAAGTACCCTAAATCTCACTGATAAATCTTTATCTTTATGTTTTCTGCTAATTGTGTATTTGAGGATAATTCAATAGAGTGTAATCAGTTAAGGAATGTTGTTCAGCCCATGTCTTTCTGAGTAAAACTTGAGATATTTTTTTCAAATGTTATTTTCATTTGCATGCTTAATAAAGTTAAACTAGGGAAGTCTATGGTTAACCCTATCCTCTAGTATTTCCTCCAACATCTGTTTTGAAAGTTTCCCTTGAAAGTATGTCAAAAGCAGGATAGGTTAAAAGTCCTTACTTGATATTAGACTACTTTTATGTTCATCTTGAATGTTTTCCTTTGAATATGCTGAAAGCAGGCTAGGTTAAAAGTCCTTACTTGATCTTAAGCTATTCTTTGTTTTATCTTAAATGTTTTCTTTTAAGAATATGCTGAAAGCAGACTAGGTTAAAAGTCCTTATTTGATCTTAAGCTATTCTTTGTTTTGTATTTGAGTATAATTCAACAAAGTGTGATCAGTCAAGGAATGTTGGTGAGCCCATGTCTTGCTGAGTAAAACTTGAGATTCTTTTCTTGAATGTTCTTGAAAAGTCTGCTAAGTAAAGTTGAACTAGCGAAGTCTATGGTTAGCCCTGTCCTCTAGTTTCTTCTCCAACAGTTTCTTTGAAAAGTTCCTTAAAAGTATGTTGAAAGCAGGATAGGTTAAAAGTCCTTACTTGATCTTAGACTACTTTTTATGTTTATCTTGAATTTTTTCCTTTGAGTATGCTGAAAACAGGCTAGGTTAAAAGTCCTTACTTGATCTTAAGCTGCTCTTTGTTTTCTTATATGTTTTCTTATTTCACCATTTCTTAATGTTTCATACCATAAATCAACTTAAAGAGATTTGTCGACATAGATGACTTGCCCCATAAACCACTCTTTAAACTTGTTGTGCAATTTTAAATCCTTTATGACTCCATATCCCAATGGATTGACACTGTTTCTTACCTATCTTATCAGCTGAAACATTTTCAACCTACTCACAACTTTACCCCTTCAAATACTTCCTTCATTTTAATGATATTCATCCCAACCAAAACAAACAAAAACCCTTGTGCTTTATAACTAGCCTAATATCATATCATAAGCTTTAAAGATCATATCTTTGAAAACACATATGTAGAGAGATACCTCTCTGAATCCAAGAGGGCTAGATCCTAGGATTCAAAAGTGGTTTTGATGTTGGCTCTACAGCATTTGTTCTTGCCAATCTTGCAAAATACAGAGGCCTAACACCAGGAATCAATACAAGTTGTGAAGAATTGGATCATTGGTCAGTCTTGACACATTAGGAAGTTCGAACGTCACGAAAAATGGCAATTGTGGATTGAAATGCATGGTGTTTGGTCTTTGTTACATGCTCGTTTGTGGATTCAAACTGGTTTGGGAGAAAATTTTCGCCCAAGGGTGCTGCCCCAAAGGATTTTTCCCATAAGTATTGAAACCTTGGTACTATCCATAATGGTTGAAACCTTGTGGATTTTGACCATATCCCGGTTGTCGACCCAAAAATGGATTCTGACCTATAGTAGACCAGTGAGTTCCAGGTTGACCATAGTTCACATCATACGGATTTTGCGGCTGCTAGAAGGTTTGGTATGGATTTACCTGGGGTTGATCTTGGGGTTTTTGGATCGTACCTTGAGGTTCCTAAGGTTGACCAGGTTATACCTAAGGATGAGGTCGTGCCTGAGAACCAGGTTCTACCTGAGGACCAGGTTGTGCCTGAGGACCAGGTTGTACCTGAGGAGTAGGTTGTGCTTGAGGACGAGGTTGTACCTGAGGACCTGGCTGAAGAAAGGCTACAGTTGAATGGAGGGTTGTCCTTGCTGGGCAAAAGGTTGACCCTGCATAGATTAGGGTTGGTTTGGTTGACCATAAGGTTGTCCTTGATGAAAATGGAAAAATTAGCCTTGATAGAAAAAGAGTTGATTAGGTTGTACGTAAAGTGTTTCATATCGTACTAAATGTTTCCGTTCTGGTCCATAAGGTGGATTTTGACCATCGTTAAAACCCTGCTGATAGATATAACCATCTGGTTGGATGCCAGGTTTCTGTTGAAATCCTTGAGGATTTACCGGCTCAGTTTGAAACTATTAGAAACCATACGGGAGATGGTACTATTGGTTAAGACTCTCCAAAAATTGTTGATATTGGTCAAATTCAGGCCCTGTTGGGCCAAACAATCCAATAGGCATGGGAATGATGCCAACGGATTGATAATAATTCATAATGTAAGCCGAAGATTCACTCGTGGATGGTCCAACAGTAGGTTGGGAAACATTTGATAGGGTAGGACCTCCTTCAGAAACTGAAGTCGAGGGAATTGACACCAGAGTACTAACAGGAGGTACTGAAACACCTATGCAAATAGTTGGCTTTGCGGAAGTAGGTGTGTCTATAGTTCGATGTAATATTCCAAAATTTATTGGAATATTATAGTTATGTTTTTTCACTTAGATAGATGAATAAGTGGGTAGGGCGACCCATAAATCTCTTTATTGTGAATAAAACCACTTCTCACGTGAAAGTGGATCATCTTTCCAGCTCAACAAAGCACCCTAAGGTGTGAACAGGGGCTAGAACATGTGGACTGGGTCAACTTTGAGCAAATCAATAGCGTTTTTGTAATATTCCTACTTAGCGTAAGCTAAGAGGAATATACATTTTTGTTTCATTTTCTGTTGCATGAATAAATGAATAAAGGAGGACATGTAAAACTCCTGAAAATAATGAATAAATCAATGCCCATAAGAACAAGGATAAATCTGGGCCATGTAAACAAAACACTTGCAGGTGTGAATGGGTTTGAGCTATGAGACTGGGTCAACCTTGACCAAATCTACAGCGCAGTCTAGATGCAATGTACCTCATGGATGGCTAGTGCAGTTCTAGATGGAGGCCCCTCATCTGAAAGAAGTTAATTCATTAAAGTGGTTTAGGGTTTGACAAAGCTTTCATATTATAAAAGGGAGAGGAGAGTAGCAAGAGAAGGTTGTTGATTATGCATATTTCTGAGTATATTGTCTGTTTAGACAAATACCATTCTCTGCTGGTTAGCTGAGAATAGTGCTGCTTGGCACTTGGAATTTCCTATGCAGGAATCCCATCTCTTCCATTGAGGATTTATTGGAGGAGTATTTCTGATTTCATCCTCTATCAGGCATTTTTCTAAGCTCATATTCCAACTAAAGCGTTGATCCTGTTTAGGATTGGGTTGTCCTTGCAAGCTGCGGCAAGTGGAGGCTAGATCTGCTCAGATCTAGGCCATTTCAGGCCCTATTTTCACTGGGAAAGTTATCTATCCCATGGGCAAGAGAGTTATGAAACTTTGGAGCTGATATTTCATATCTTGGCATCAAGCCAACTTAGTGTTTCAAGCTACAATGCAGTTTCCCTTCCAGGACTGTGTTATTTTCAAAGAGGGAATTGCAGGGTGTTTTGACCCACTTTTTGAGGAGAGATCTCTGGTGCTGGGCTTTGCCTTCCACTTTGGTGATCCATGGATTAGCTTGCTGATCCATGTTATGTAAAGATCTGATATATTTCTAATGTAAAAAATCTTCAGGAATTTCTGAATAATATTGCAGATCTACTACTTTAATCTCATATCTACTCTTTGTATTGCATGATTTGATCAAAACCCCAAGGGGATCTTATAAAGGAGCCTTTCTAGTGCACAAATCTGAAATGGATCTGATATTTTGTACAAAGATCTACTCTATATCTAAATTGTAACATAAAGCTGTTGCAGCTCTTATAAAAACGCTGTTAAGATATTTTGCAGTCAATACATGTGTTGCAGCCCTTTTTCTTGAGGAGTTTCTTCTATTTTTTCTTCTACATTCTGTTGTATATTGTAAGAGCATCATTATGAATCTGTTTTGTTGCTGCTTATATAAAATTTTATCCTTATTCTTGGTCTCCTACTCATGCTCTCAAGACTGCATTATTTCTGAAGTAGTTTGTTGCACCTAGCTGCAGCCCTTCTCTTTGGGTGTTTTTTCAGCTAGACTGGGTGGTGGGAGATCTGTTTACCACACCTAGTTTGATTTTTTTTTTCTCTCTTTTTGGATCTAGACACTAGATCCACGGATCTAAGGGATCCTAGAGCTAAAAACTCATTTCAGTGCACATATTTCCCATAAGTGTGTTATTACAGCAGGCTTTGCTGTGTATTCCCATTTTGGGATATTACAGTGGTATCAGAGATTCTTTCTTGGCACAGCCTATGATTTTCATTGAAGATATAAAACCAAGATGGCTTCAGGAGAATATGAGCCTCTTACTGACATAGAGAAGAGGTATCTGCATAGAGGACAAAAGAAATTTGATTACACTAATGATGATCATGAAAAGGGTAAAGCCCTTGAATCTGGAAGCGATAAAGAAGGAGAAGAGTTTGCAAGAACTCTTTTGGTAGCCATGAAATATATTGCTAGAGAGATCAAAGAGATGAGAATGGACAGGATGAAGGAATCTCCTAGGAGATTTCATCCTGGGGAAAGCTCTGGCATGTCTCATCACTAGAATCATCAACCAGTGAACTAGCCACAAGCTCCACAACTCTCTACTATGCCTACCTTCTTGGGCCTCAAGAGAAAGCATCCCTTGAAGAATGCTTTCAGGAATATGAGTCTCAAAATTAGAGATTCAAGGACCACTCGAGTTTTCAAGATTTTTTTCACCTCAAGGAAAAAATAAGACCAAGGCATCAGTATAGAGATGGTGGATTCATTCATAATCATGATCGACATCACTCTATCGGCAGATTCCTTTTACCTAAGTTTGATGGGTCATCCACGAGTTTTGCCAAAGAATGGGTAGAAAAGTTAGATATCTACTTTCGGTTGAAACAATTCCTTGATATGGAAGCCATCAAGATTGCAGTGCTACACTTTGAAGGTGAAGCACACAAATGGTGGTTCCATGGGTTGTCTACATTGGGCCATGCCAATGTGACTGCCTATTCTGAATTCACTAGGAGACTGGTGGAGAGGTTTGACAGAAAGGATCTAGAAGCACATTTCATGAGCCTTGCAAAGTTGAAGTAGTTAGGTAATGCAGAATCTTATATCTCTGAGTTTCTGAGATTATCTGTTATGGTTCCTGATCTGTCTACAGCAAGGAGGGTGTACATGTTCATCGATGGCTTGGATGAACCTCTACATGGGTTGGTTAAATCTACCAAGCCCATCACTTTGCATGATTCCATTGAGAGGGCTATAGACCTTCAATATGCCTTGCCAAAGGTAAAGGCAACTTTTTAGAACAAAGCCCCTTACCTTTCTAAAGGGAAGGAGGAGAAAGTTGCTCCTTTCAAGGAGAGCTCATTCAAGAAGCCTCTTGATATCAAAGTCTGGAGGGAACTAAGGAATAAGAGGCTATGTTTCACTTGCCAAGAGTCATGGGCACCGAGACATATATTTTCTACTGGGAAAGCACACTACATAGAAGTCTTCTCAGATTTTGAGGAGGAAGAAGAAGATGATGAACCGAGAAGAGGTCACAACGCTGACAATGTTGAAGGAGATCCAACACCATCTGGAGATGGGAATGGATCCTTTGCTCCAATATGATGGACTCTTGCATCTTTGAGATGAGTACCTAAGTACTTGACCTTAAGAGTTCAAGGTTCAATCATGAATCAGAGGGTATCTATACTGATTGACAATGAGGCAACCCATAACTTTATTGATGCTCATCTTCTGCAGAGGAGGGCAATACCCACTTATACTTTTGAGGGATTATCTGTTTTGTTCCTAGGAGATAGGACAATGCAATGCATGCACTATGTCCCATCACTTTTAGTCACTATGGGGTCCTACACCTTGGTGGATCACTTTTTTGTAGTTGACATAACAGACACCAATATCATTTTGGGTGTTCAATGGTTGATTACATTGGGGAAAGTCACCACTGATTGGAAGGCTCTACAAATGGAATGGGTGGACATGAAGAGTGGTGAACCTTAAATGATCCAAGGCATGCATACTTACCCCTCACCTAGCACTTCCACATAGACAATATAGATGGATTTGAGCAGTGGAAGAAAGGACCTCACAGTCTCTTCTCTTATGTTCATGAGAATTCTGCATGGGACATTCTTATCTAGTGCCAAACCACCTAGGAGGCCACCAGATTCAGATCTTGTGGGTAAGGCCTCACAAATTTCTGCTCCAAACTTAGATCCAGGAGGGATTGGAGCAATGGAAGACCAAGCTACAGCACTGGGAGGCTTGTGACAACTCAAGAATAAGGGGGGTATTCTTCCTTTATCACTACCACCCCCTCTCATTTCTGGATCTGTGCTATGGGAGGAGAAGAATGGGAGGATCAGCCTTCCAACACACATCTTTGGCATAGGAGATGTTAAAGAGGAGACCAACAACATGACAGATGTTGATCAGCGGTTGTCATTGATGTCAACCCAAGCAGCACCAGGGGCTAACCCAATATTGCATGGGAATTTTGACCTACCAAAATAATATATTCTGGATCAATAATTATTTTTATGGTTTCTACTTGTTGAGATGTTTCCGTTGATATATGGCATGCCATGTAATTCTTCACGGTTTGAGAGATATTCATGTTTGAAGTTTGTACCCCCAATTAGTGGGATAAAACTCCATGGGATTGGGGCATGGGTCATTGAAAAGTCATAATTAATATTTTTTATGCTTCAAAAATCCCTCCCACGTTCACTTGTTGAAGCCCCTCTCAACTTAAGAATTCATATAAATTGTGATCTTCATTTCCTCCTTATGCATGGGATTTGGCCATCTGAAACAGGTCATCATGGAATTTTCACTCTAACTTTGTTTCTACGAAGGCTCAAAAGCTGAAATTTTAATGCAGCGAAGCTGAATTCCTAAGGAAGCTGCAGTAAAAATTTCAGATCAAGTTGCACAACATTTTTTGAGATATGATCCGTGGAAGTAAGGGCTTCTCCAGGCTCCCGAAATTCATCTCAAAGAAGTGACCTTGGTAAAATCATCATAAATCTCTCTCTGAGTATCAGATTGGAATTCTGTAAAAATTGGAAGATAGTTCACAGTATTTAGTTTTCACTCTATCAATTTCATAGGAAAATGAAAAAAAAATGACACGTGGTACACCGTACAAGTGCGTGTTGGCGAAAAGTCAGGTCTCGCGGGCAAGACCCAGGTTCAAGAGTAGTGGCCAACAAGGGGTCCGGAGTAGTCTAGAACACGCCGGCATTTTCACCCTGCTCTGGGAGAGCAGTGCGTCTCACCCGAGGCGTGCCGCGACCACATGCATAAGGGGATGAGATCACTGGTAAGGAATAAACCCGCAACCAAAGAAAGCAAGTGCATCCATCACATATACCAAGTTACACATGCATGATCACTAATTAAGTATTCAGACAGTCGCAACTTAAAATTTTTAAAGCAGTGTAAACACATCACAACACATAAACAATGCATAGAGATAGCAATCCTTCCTTATATTATTCTTCTGGCCAAATACATGATTACATAGCTTTCTTCTCTGATAACTCACAAGTCAGATACAGATGGGTCTGAGAACAGAAGGGAAGAAGATAGAAAGTAGGAACCTATGGAGAGAACAGGTCTGATTCTCCCGCGGCTGCTTTCGCATCCATTCAACCCTCAACAATAATAGCAACAACAACCAATCAACCAACTAACTCCCTTCTTCAGCCGGGTGATCGCCTTTTATTCACCCGCTCGTCGCGACTGGCGGCTTCTCTGTGTCTTCACTCTGGCTTTTCCCGACTTCTCTTCTGATGTCTGCCTGTTCCACTTTCTGTTTTCTGCTGTATTTCTTTCGCAACTCAAAAAGAGTCCAAGTTCAAAATGTCTTGGCCGAAAATTGAAAACTTAAACAAAAACAAGGGCCCCAACAGTGCGCTTTGCTGAAATAGTCCATAATTAGGGCAGTGTGAGAAATTGGGTATAACTCTCTCTTGAAGAATCAAAATTGGGTCAGACCTGTGGCATTAAAAAGAATACTCATAAGACTACTACAAGACTGAAAATTAGATATTGAGGATCTAAAATAATAGAGATACACCAGATTCAATATCGAGATCCTAGAAGGAAAGAAAAAGCTAGATCATGTGTTGCCAAGGATTGCAAAGGACCAGACTTTCTACGCCAGAAAAGCAAAACAAGGTGTAGCAGAGGGTAGCATGACAAGAGAAGCAACCAAGGTGCATAAATACAACAATAAGTTCATCATATGAAGTCTTCAAGTGGGCAGCACTGCATACAATCATTGTAAAGGTATCATTGTACTTAGTCATTGTAAATGCATTATTGTAAAAATTGTACTAGTTTCTATCTGCCAAGGGTTGAAGAGGTAGTGTTGGGAGGTCTAAGATAATCATTAGGTGGTTGTGTCAAAGTTGGGGTTATGGTCTAGTATATCTTCTTCTTCTACATCATTCTATATCATTGTAAAGTGAACCATTTTCCCTGGTATGGGAGTCCATTCTTCTTTTATTCTTCTATAGGGTGGTAGGGTGGTGCTAGGGTGAGTTGTAGCTCATTAGGTGTTGGGGCATCCGTTCAGTGACTACTGAAGAATCTCGGCGTTGGAGCGTCCATCCAGTGCGAGCTGGAGAAGAATTCTTTTCTATATTCTAGGAAGTTGGAGCTTTATTTTCAATAGGAGTTGAAAATAATTATTAGAAAAGCATTAGGTGGTTTTTTTCCCGGAGTGGGTTTCCACCTTAAAAACTGTGTGCAGTTGTGTTCCTCTTGTTTGCTGCTATCATTGTACAAACACTGATAATAATTGAAGATTAACTAATGCTCTAATTGAAAGAAATACTGATTCACCCCCCCTCTCAGTATTTCCAACAATAGACACTCCTGTGGATGTATCATCAGTGCTATCATTGTTGAACAGGGTGGATCTATACTGGAAATCTCAATTTCTTGTAGAGTATTCCAAAGATCTCCACACATGTATGATACTAGATGACATACAGCAAGAAGAGGGCTACTTATTCCAAGGGGAAGTCATTTATCATCATGGTAGGGTCTTCTTTTCTAGAGCTTCCAAGATCAAGCAGAAGATACTACAAGGGGCATACAAAGAGTTCCTTTACAGCCATATGCAGTCAGTGAAGATCTACACCCTAATCATGAGGAGCTTTGATTGGGAAGGCTTGAGAGGGGAATTACATCAACACTTTAAAAAGTGCATGAGCTATGTGGAGTTGGGGCAGCCAAGGGACTCTATGCAAGAGTCATTATAGCCCTCTCTTCCTTCTTTTGGGAGGGGGGAAATGCCCATGCACAACTCCATGTGTATGAGGGACTATGATGGTAAAGAATCTGATTATGTAAAGAAAGTTTCATTTTCTGATTTATCACATTCTTTTACAAGTTTTTTGCAGGATATGACTCCAAAAGGAGTGATATATCATATAAATCTCATGGCATTTGTTGGGCCAATATAATTTCTGAACTTGGCCACTCCCTTGTTATGCAAAGGGAGATTCCTTTTCATGATGGGTGCTTCCCAAAGGCACCAAACATATCTGACACCTTAAGTTATGTTAAGATGACTTATGCAGCAAATGTGTCATGGGAAGGCCACTTACCACACCTTGATCTAATGCAGGCAGGAGATGCACTGTGCTGGCATCACATGTGGGATTTTAACCCACCTCCTCATGCTCAAATTTTTGTTTGTGTATATGTAATTTTTCTTCCATGCTTGGATGACATAGTTGTGCTATTTATGGGACTGTATGGAGGGAGGATGGGCAGTTTTTATGTACCACATGGAATGGAACTTCTCTATGTACCTCATGCTACATTTTTTAGAGAAAGAATTGCTCCATCCATGTTTATTTCTGTTGAATTTTTCACTCCTTGTGGGATGGATTATGTACATCTTATGATGACTAAGGAGGAACAATTCATGATGGATTGGCTTGGTGAACACTTGGTTTATCAGGAGAGCTTGATCCTTGATGGTGTCACCAATGGAGGAGGAGAATTATTGCAGCACTCACCCTATTATTTTCTTGAGGACAAGCAACATTTTGGAGGGGAGGACTGTAATATTCCTACTTAGCCTAAGCTAAGAGGAATATACATTTTTGTTGCATTTTCTGTGGGATGAATAAATGAATAAAGGAGGACATGTAAAACTCCTGAAAATAATGAATAAATCAATGCCCATATGAACAAGGATAAATCTGGGCCATGTAAACAAAACATTTGCAGGTGTGAATGGGTTTGAGCTATGAGACTGGGTCAACCTTGACCAAATCTACAGTGAAGTCTAGATGCAATGTACCTCATGGATGGATAGTGCAGTTCTAGATGGAAGCCCCTCATGTGAAAGGATTTAATTCATTAAATTGGTTTATGGTTTGAAAAGGCTTTCATCTTATAAAAGGGAGAGGAGAGCAGCAAGAGAAGGTTGTTGATTATGCATATTTCTGAGTATATTGTCTGTTTAGACAAATACCATTCTCTGTTGTTTAGCTGAGAATAATGTTGCTTGGCACTTGGGTGTTCCTATGCAGGAATCCCACCTCTTCCTTTGAGGATTTCTTGGAGGAGTCTTTCTGATTTCATCCACTATTAGGCATTTGGCCAAGCTCATATTCCAACTACAATGCTGATCCTGTTTAGGATTGGGTTGTCCTTACAAGCTGCAGCAAGTGGAGGCTAGATCTGCTTAGATTTAGGCCATTTCATGCCCTCTTTTCACTTTGAAAGTCTCCTATCCCATGGGAAAGAGAGTTCTGAACCTTTGGAGCTAATATTTCATATCTTGGCATCAGACCAACTCAGTGTTTCAAGCTACAACAGTTTCCCTTCCAGGACTGTGTTATTTTCAAAGAGGGAATTGTAGGGTGTTTTGACCCACTTTTTGAGGAGAGATCTCTGGTGTTGGGCTTTGACTTCCACTTTGGTGATCCATGGATTAGCTTGCTGATCCATGTTCTGTACACGTCTGATCTATTTCTAATGTAAAACATCTTCAGAAATTTCTGAATAATATTGCAGATCTGCTACTTTAATCTCAGATCTACTCTCTATATTGCATGATTTGATTAAAACCCCAAGGGGATCTTGCAAAGGAGCCTTTCTAGTGTACAAATCTGAAATGGATATGATATTTTGTACATATATATACTCTAGATATGAAGCATAAAATACAGCTACTGCATCTCTTATAAAAATTTTGTTAAGCTATTTTGCAATCAGTACATGTGTTGCAGCCCTTTTTCTTGAGTAGTTTCTTCTATTTTGTCTTTTACATTCTGCTGTATACTATAAGGGCATCATTATGGATCTGTTTTGCTGATTTTTATATAAAATTTGATCCTTATTCTTGGTCTCCTACTCATTCTCTCAAGACTGCATTATTTTTGAAGCAGTTTGTTGCACCTAGTTGCAGCCCTTCTCTTTGGGTGTTTTTTCAGCTAGATTGGGTGGTGGGAGATATGTTTACCACTCCTAGTTTGATTTGTTTTTACTCTCCTTTTGGATTTAGACACTAGATCCACTAATATAAGGGATCCATGAGCTGCAAACTCATTTCAATGCACATATTTCCCAGAAGTGCGTTATTCCAGCAGGCTTTGTTGTGTATGCCCATTTTTGGATATTACAGTGGTATCAAAGCTTCTTTCTTGGCACAGCCTGTGCTTTTCATTGAAGAGATGAAACCAAGATGGATTTAGGAGATGATGAGCCTCTTACTAACAAAGAGAAGAGATATTTGCATAGAGGACAGAATAAATTTGATTACACTAATGATGATAAGGACAAGGGTAAAGCCCTTGAATTTGGAAGTGATAAAGAAGGAGAACAGTTTGCAAGAACTCTTTTGGTAGCCATGAAATATATTTCTAGAGAGATCAAAGAGATGAGAATGGACAGGATGAAGGAATCTCCTGGGATATTTCATCCTCGAGAAAGCTCTGGCATATCTCACCACTGGAATGATCAACCAGTGAACCAGCCACAAGCTCCAAAAGCTCCACAATGCTCTACTATGCCTACCTTCTTGGTTGTGGAGAATGAAGGGCCTTAAGAGCAAGCATCCCTTGAAGACTACTTTGAGGAATATGAGTCTCAGAATCAAAGATTCAAGGAACACTTGAGTTTTCAAGAGTTTTTTCACCTCAAGGACAAAAGAAGACCAAGGCATCAATATAGAGATGGTGGATTCATTCAGAATCATGACCGACATCACTCTATGGGTAGATTATTTTTACCCAAGTTTGATGGGTCATCCACGAGTTCTGCCAAAGCATGGGTAGAAAAGCTGGATATCTACTTTCAGTTGAACAAAGTCCCTAAGATGGAAGCCATCAAGATTGTAGCGCTGCACTTTGAATGTGAAGCACAAAATTGGTGGTTCCATGGGTTGTCTACATTGGGCCATGCCAATGTGACTGCCTCTTTTGAATTCACTAGGAGACTGGTGGAGAGATTTGACAGAAAGGATCCAGAAGCACCTTTCATGAGCCTTGCAAAGTTGAAGTAGTCAGGTAATGCAAAATATTATATCTCTGAGTTTCTGAGATTATCTGTTATGGTTCCTAATCTTTCTACAGCAAGGAGGGTGTACATGTTCATCGATGGCTTGGATGAACCTCTGCATGGGTTGGTTAAATATACCAAGCCCATCACTTTGCATGATTCGATTGAGAGGGCTAGAGACCTTCAAGATGCGTTGCCAAAAGCAAAGGCAACTTTTCAGAAAAAAGCCCTTTACCTTTCTAAAGGGAAGGAAGAGAAAGCTACTCCTTCCAAGGAGATTTCATTCCAGAAGCCTCTTGATATCAAAGTCTGGAGGGAACTAAGGAATAAGAGGCTATGTTTCAATTTCCAAGAGTCATGGGCACCGGGACATAGATGTGCTACTGGGAAAGCACACTACATAGAAGTCTTCTCAGATTTTGAGGAGGAAGAAGAATATGATGAACCAAGAAGAGGTCACAGCGTTAACAATGTTGAAGGAGATCCCACACCATATGGAGATGGAAATGGAGCCTTTTCTCCAATAGGAGGGAATCTTACATCTTTGAGAGGAGTACCTAAGTACTTGAACTTAAGAGTTCAAGGTTCAATCATGAATCCGAGGGTTTCTATACTAATTGACAGTGGGGCAACCCACAACTTTATTGATGCTCATCTTGTATAGAGGAGGGCAATACCCACAGATACTTTTGAGGGATTCTCTGTTTTGGTCCCAGGAGATAAGAAAATGCAATTCATGCACTATGTCCCATCACATTTAGTCACTATGGGGTCCTACACCTTGGTGGATCAATTTTTGTAGTTGACATACCAAGCACTAATATCATTTTGGGTGTTCAATGGTTGATTACATTAGGGAAAGTCACCACTGATTGGAAGGCTCTACAAATGGAATGGGTGGACATGAAGAGTGGTGAACCTAAAATGATCCAAGGCATGCATACTTACCACTCACCTAGCACTTCCACACAGACAACATAGATGGATTTGCGCAGTGGAAGCAAGGACCTCACAGTCCCTTCTCTTATGTTCATGAGAATTCTGCATGGGACATTCTTATCTAGTGGAAAACCACCTGGGAGGCCACCAGATTAAGATATTGTGGGGAAGGCCTCACAAAGTGCTGCTCCAAACTTAGATCCAGGAGGGATTGGAGCAATGGAAGACCAAGCTACAACGTTGGGAGGCTTGGGACAACTCAAGAATAAGGGGTATCTCCTTCCTTTATCACTACCACCCCCTCTCATTTATGGATCTGCGTTGTGGGAGGAGAAGAATGGGAGGATCAACCTTCCAACACACATCTTTGGCATAAGAGATTTCAAAGTGGAGATCAGTAACATGACAGACACTCCTGTGGATGTATCATCAGCATTGTCATTGTTGAACAGGGTGGATCTGTACTGGAAATCTCAACTGCTTGTAGAGTATTCCAAATATCTCCACACATGTATGATACTAGATGACATGTAGCAAGAAGAGGGCTACTTAGTCCAAGGGGGAGTCATCTATCATCATGGTAGGGTCTTCTTGTCTAGAGCTTCCAAGCTCAAGCAGAAGATACTACAAGGGGCATACAAAGAGTTCTTTTTCAGCCATATGCAGTCAATGAAGATCTAGACCCTAATCATGAGGAGCTTTGATTGGGAAGGCTTGAGAGGGGAACTACATCAACACTTTCAAGAGTGCATGAGCTATGTTTAGTCGGGGCAGCCAAGGGACTCTATGAAAAATTAATTCCAACCCTCTCTTCCTTCTTTTCGGAGGGGGGGGAATGCCCATGCACAACTCCATGTGTATGAGGGACTATGATGGTAAAGAATATGATCATGTAAAGAAAGTTTCATTTTCTGATTTATCACTTTATTATACCATGTTTTTGTAGGCTATGACTCCTAAAGGGAGTGATATATCATATAGATCTCATGGCATTTTTTGGGCCGATAGAATTTCTGAACTTGGCCACTCCCTTGTTGTGCAAAGGGAGATTCATTTTCATGATGGGTGCTTCCCAAAGGCACCAAACATATCTGACACATTCAATTATGTTAAGACGAATTATGCAGCAAATGTGTGGTGGGAAGGCCACTTACCAGACCTTGATCTAATGCAGGCAGAAGATGCACTGTGCTAGCACACATGTGGGATTTTGACCCACCTCCTCATGCTCAAATTTTTGTTTTCGTATATGTAATTTTGCTTCCATACTTGGATGACATAGTTGTGCTATTTATGGGACTGTATGGAGGGAGGATGGGCAGTTTTTATGTACCACATGGAATGTAACTTCTCTATGTACCTCAAGCTAGATGTTTTAGAGAAAGCATTGATCCAGCCATGTTTATTTCTGTTGAATTTTTCACTCCTTGTGGGATGGATTATGTACATCTTATGATGACTCTAGAGGAACAATTCATGATGGGTTGGCTTGGTGAACACTTGGCTTATGAGGAGATCTTGATCCTTGATGGTGTCACCAATGGAGGAGAAGAATTATTGCAGCACTCACCCTATCATTTGCTTAAGGACAAGCAACATTTTGGAGGGGAGCATGGAAAATTTTAGGGGCGAATTTTAAGGGATTTTAAATTTTAATAGGGTGAATTTTTTTATATAAAACCAATTTTATATAGTTTAATAAAGTTAGCCCAATAATTATTTTAAAAATAATTAATTATTAAATATTAGTCGACCAAAAAAAAGGCGCATAAAACTGAAAAAATGAAATTCACCCCCGATTTTCTTTGGTTGGAGCAGATTTCCATGGCATTCGCCTGGATTTACAGGGTCGGAGGGAGGGGTTAGAGTGATTCACCCCATTTTTTCACTGGTTTGCCGGAATTTAGGAGAGGTGGCTGGGGATTTGTGCACACCGATATTCTTGCTCTTCTTCTTGCTGGCTGAGCGAAGGACTTGACCGACCCTCTCTGGTCCATTACGGCCCTCCCATAGTTTGATTTCATTTTTGACCTATAGCCCATTTCCCCGGTGCCATGGAGCTAAACCCACGGGCGAGGAGGATTTTGGGCAGTCACAACCTTGTCAATAGATTCCCCATCAACAACAAAATAGCAACGGAATGTAAACCAGCAGGACAAAGTATCTGCAATGAAATTTAGTTCTTGGAATATTGGCAATAAAAACCTAAACAATTCATTTTTGGTTGTCTGGTTTGTTGTTGTATGTGCAACCATGGAGCACAGGGAAATATTGGAATTAAAGAAGGCTCTAGCCTCTGAGAAGGCACAAAGAATACATCCAGTCCAACAAGACCCCATTGTTTTCAGTTACTACCAAGGTACATGAAAATGAACATCTGTTTCTCAACACAAGGACTCTATTCTGGTTTGGTCTCAGCTTTCTTAAAGTGTTTTAGTTGGTTGTCTGGTTTGTGGTTGTGTGAGCAACCATGGATCAAAGGGAAATCTTGGAACTCAAGAAGGCTCTGAGAAGGCACAAAGAATACATACAATCCAATAAGACCCCCTTGTTTTCAGTTACTAGCAAGTTACATGAAAATGAACATCTAACTCAACACTTGCATCTATAATAAATTTGCTGGTTCAAGAAAAACAAAGGATGTACATTCTGGATGAAGAATGAAACACGCTGAGACACTTGGTGCTTAATATCTGTAAGGACTCCCTGTCTATAGCCTCGAACAACAAAACTTCAATTAATTCTGCCCAAGCTGAAGTTAAGGAAGACGAGACTGTGCATTAGCTCAAGGAATCAATAGATATCAAGTAGCAGCAATCTCCTCACTCAGATATCTGCCAAGATGAGGTAAAAAGTCTTCATATTTTTCACTAAATGAATTTTTTTTCAAAGTCATCAGAAATTTGGAATACTAGGAGTTTTCATTAAACAGACTGCATGTAGGAAAAGCTGGAATGTTTATTTCACAATCTGTTGTAGACTATGTTATGTAGATCGGAGAGCTACTTAAGTATGAGAACAGTATGAGCTCTAATACTTCTGATGTAGTACTTAAGATTACAAGAGATAGGAAGATTTAGACTTAATCATGCAGGTGCCCACTCACTACTAATATCTGGAAATGGGGCTGGAGTTCCGCTCAGAGCGTATGGTTGACTGGTGTCCATGAAATGTTCTGGAATGGTTTCATGGAAGAATTACATAGAACTCATATAAGACTTACAAAGGATTTTGATGGTTTGGGCTAAAAATCAAACTAGTACAAAATGTTACATTCTATTGAAAAATATGAGGTTCTTTTGTGGTGGTCTAAATTATGGAGGGTAAAAGTCCCCAGGAAAACCATTGTGTTTATGTGGTTGGTGTTGAAAAACAGAGTCCTTACTTGGGAACTTATTCAAAAATGCAAAAAATAGGGTCCCAGCTAATCCATACTTTGCAAGAAAGGAGAAAAATTTGCTTCTCGTTTTTTTGGTCTGTCCCTTTGCGCAATAGCTCTGGAAAGATGTTGGAAATTGGATTGGTCAAAGGAACCCTTGGGATGACTCCACTGTGGGAAACTGTCTCTAAGCATGGTTCCAGAAGGCTAAAATCTTTTCAGGTTGTTCCCTATTTGGTTTTGTGAAGAATCTGGTTAGTTCGGAATGCACTCGTATTTGATGGTAGATCTGTGCCCACCTTTCACGTTTTTTCCCCAGTTGTGCTATTTTCCAATTTTGCAAGGTGGCTTAGAAGGACAATTTTCCCGGGCAGATTGGGGAGCTCCTTATTGACAAAACTTATCCTAGGTTTATTTTTATGGGGCTTGCTAGGGGTGTGATCAAATATGTAGTTTGGGAGGCATAGCTTATCCTTCTGATAATCATTTCATTAAGTTCATAGCATGTTTGGGCTAGCGTACAAACAACTTCGGTGAGTTCATGGATTTGCGAGCTCTTTTATTGGTGGCCACTAAAAAAGGGAATCATACACTACAGGTATTTGGATATTCTCTTTTGCTATTCAAATGGATGAAAAACCAACATTCTATTCAAAATATCTGTCTTGAGACACTTGTTATTCAGCTCAAATTTATATCTCAGCAGTTCAACTTGGTTACTTTCTTTCTAGTCTTCCAAGAACTAAATGTCATTGCAGATTCTTTGTCCTGTTGGTTTACATTCCGCTGCTGGTTTGTTGTTGATGGGGAATCTATTGAAAAGGTTGTGACAGCCTTATCCAATTCATTTTTGTCCTTGAAGTTGCTCATGTCAATATATGCACAACACCACCAACAGTCCTACATACAAAGATCAAATTTGTGAAACATGTGGTTAATGAATAAAGAACAATTAAAAATTCACTTAGATAGCCTGCTACAATGGCATGACTGATAGGTTCTCTTTTAGACCATATTTCATCTTCAAAAAATACTGCCATCTCAATCAAATATGCAAGTCTTGTTCTCAACTTTCTATCTAAATAATGTACGGGCTTACAATACTACTAGAAAATATGTTTCCATTTCCACCCCTCTTGATAACAGATTCCACAAATCCCTTTTGAAAAGGACCCTTAGAAAGCTATCACATCTAGAACATCCAACCTCTGCTGAATTTACAAACACTACTACTCCTCTAGCAATGAGTTCAAAGAACTGCAATTGGGACATATTAAAAACGTGATACCATGTGCTACAGTAGAGAAATTTTAGTCCTCCTTATTAGTAAAATCATCACAGCTGGAACTCAGATGATGTTCTCTGTTCACTGCTTCTGTTAGACGCCTGTTCCAATGCAAGGTTTTTATTGTTCAGTTTTTTAGATTTGATCTGATATGTTTTTCACAGAGTCTTCAGATAGGCAGCACATTGCCATAGTCTCTTTTCAAAAACCATATTTCAAGTGCCTAGGATGAATGTACTATGTACTAATGTAGTGATAGTTTAGAAAAACTTTCTACAAGATAGCCATAGTACTGTTATTTTATGAGCCTGTATGGACAATATGATGTATATTTTGCTTTCACACTTGACATGTCAAATATAATGCTTT
Source organism: Pinus albicaulis (assembly GCA_034641835.2). Lineage (NCBI taxonomy): Eukaryota > Viridiplantae > Streptophyta > Pinopsida > Pinales > Pinaceae > Pinus > Pinus albicaulis. The sequence goes on along the minus strand of MU968402.1, from coordinate 87,102 downwards.
TTTAACATGGAAAAGCATATAACCACAGTGAGATAAAATTTAAACATTTATGAGAAATTTCTTATTTCAATATCATGTGAACTATAAGAAGATTTTATAGGGAAAATGAGTGACAAAATTTACTATTTCACATATTTCACATTCGAAACTTTCTTTGCTTTTTCAAGCTTGTTAACTTCTCATAAATAAATTAAAATTGTAGCACTAATGCACTAGAAATGCACTTGTATATATGATAAATGTGTGTATGTATGGGAGAAAGCAGCAATTAGGCTTAAAAGGGAATCCACTAACGTTTTGTGCTAATGGAATCCACTAGATTCATGGATCACTGAGAAATTAATATCCTTGAGACAAAGAAACACTTCTTTTGGGGATAAGATTAAATTATATTAATTAGTTCTGAAAACAAGAGGAAGACTTTTGCCCATGAAATCCTTAGAATTGTGTGAAACCTACTTTTTGGGGAGCAGACTTGAATGATATTTTCATTCCCTGATGCTAGGAGTTCCTCTTCAATCAACAACCAATGTTGAGGAACTCATAGAATCAGGGAAGAAGCCAATAATGTGTCTCTGACTATGTGTTTGATAGTGTTGATGCTCTTGAGTAGATCCAATCATTTTGTCAGCCCTTGACATGAAACTATTTGGAACTTGGGTAGTGCAAACAATGAAACAAGGCTAGACAGAGCTATTGCTATCCAACTAAGTGGCTGTGAGGTGCTTTCTCCCCTAGTTCCCTTGATTGGGAGAAAAAATGAGGTAAAATGCATTGTTGTTGCGGAAGAGTTCTAAGTCCAATGTAAATTATGCCTAAGAGTAAATCTCTAAAATGAAAAACGCAAGGAAGCATTGGTTAAGGTATTATTGCATTAGAAAAGGTTGGAAAATATTTTCCTAATCTCCTATAGAATCAATGAAACCTCCCTCTAATCTAGTTGTGGATTGGGCACCTAAAGATAAAGTACTCCTTAATCTCAACCTCATGTAATGGGAAAAGCCTATTGATCTATTTCTCCATGGGGAGTTTGTGCTTGGTTTGTACTCTCAAGTGGTGTACCGTGTGAGCACATCTGAAGTTGGCTCGAGGAAGATGAAGTCCCTAAAATAGATGGAACTAAAGATAGCTTAGCTGGCTGCGGGATAATAGAAATTCTGGAGATCTGGAAGATATGCTTGAAATAAAGGCCATCTTGGTGCTTATAGGTTGAGGTGATGCATTCTAGACATCTTAGATGAAGTTCTTGCAAATATCTCTCCTGAATGTAGAATTTAATTTTCTCCTTTGTGGGAGGAGGCAGGCAGGGGCATTGAAGGAATTTCAGGGAGAGAGGCAGTGAAATAGAAGCCTATTGTGCGTTATAAAATAAAAAATGTTATTGAACCAAATAGTTAGGATTGCAAGTCTCTCTGAAAAGTAGAGCACCAAAAAGGGGCACCTATCATCCCTTGAGGACTTTTATTGTTTGTTGAACTTAATGGGTGTAGATGGTAAGCTTCCATGCTGTTTCAAGATCTAAGTGATACGCTCCAAACTCTTCTTGAGTGAGAGATTGGGTAAGAGCCCATTTTCACCAAATAAGATGCAGCGGGATACTCTAGACCCTCACATTGTGAGACCACTCTATATGACCAAGGCTAGGGCCCCAAATCTCAGATCCATATAAAACAGTAGGGTTGGTAAGTGCATCAAAGAGCTTCATTTTAGATGGAAGTTCTTGGAAATGAACCTGGGGCATTGTCTATAAATAATGCCCAACAATCAATATTTCTTACAAGCTTCCAATTGAAAGTGGGATCCGAGATTCAACCCCTAAACATAAAATGTGGTAACCTCCATTAACTTCCACAGAAAGGGAAAATGATATACTTGGAGAGAGCCTCTTTTTTGGTATTAGAGATCATAATTTCCCAAGGTTAATTGTTTATTATCAATTATTTCAAAATATATCCAATGCATCGAGTTGACTCTATGACCCCTTGTTGTGTAACCAGCTCCAAAAAGAGAAGAAAAGAGATATCAACGTCTTAGAGATGAGCCACTTCGAGGGGGAAACCTCCAATACATTACATAAATGAAAAATTATTGGATGATACAATTTACAAAACCTCCTTTCTATATATAGGAGTCCATGGGGCCATAATGTAATCCTAGTGGGCCACAATGTAATCCTAGCCGACCTAACAATAATAATTTAAGGGCACAATAATAACAAAATGGGGTTACACTAACAACAATAAGGGAATATACTAGTAATATAGGGACCTAACATGCCCCTCTCCTTCAAAAAAGTGTTTTTCTCAATGCTTAAGTAGATCTGGGTGCTTCTGTATAAAATTCTCATCCTCCCATGTAGAATCTTCAGTGGGTAAGTTCTTCCACTTGATGAGATACTCTGAAATTGATCGATTCCGTAGTTGTCGAGTTCTTGTTTCCGTGACCGCTTCCAGTTCCAATATGATTTTTCCTTCCTCATCAAGTTCTGGAAATATTGTTTGAACTGGAAGATTTTCACCTATAACCTTCTTTAAGCATGAAACATGGAAAACTGGATGTACTCGCGAAGAAGCAGGAAGCTCCAATTTGTATGCCATATTACCAATCTTTTGCAATACCTTCTAAGGACCATAGTACTTTGGCGATAATTTATTATCCTTATTAGCTTGCTTGAGGAACATTTGTTTGTATGGTTGTAGCGGTAAAAATACCCAATCTACTACATCAAAACTTCTCTCGCTGCAATGTTGATCTGCCTGTTGTTTCATTCGATTTTGTGCCATATTCAGGTTATCCTTTAAGAGTTGGAGAACTTCTTGCTGATGCTCGTTGTGATCTTCCACTGCTTGAACCTTCGAATTTTCCCTTAAATATGATGTGATCGATGGTGGATGATATCCATAAAGTGCCATAAATGGGGTCATTTTTCCTGCCATATGGAAGGAAGTGTTATACCACCATTCAGCGAGAGGTAACCACTTGACCCATTATGTTTGTTTATCAGATACAAAACAACGAAGATATCCTTCCAAACATTTATTTACTATCTCAGTTTGATGATCATATTGAGGATGATAAGATGAGCTATGAGCTAATTGAGTACCCAAACAATAAAATAACTCTGTCCAAAAATTTCCAGTAAAAATGGGATCTCTGTCGCTCACAATAACCCTTGGGCTTCCATGTAGCTTTTGAATTCTGTCCATAAATGTAGTAGCAACTGTATTTGCTTTAAATGGATGAGATAATGCACAAAAGTGTGCATACTTGGTAAGTCTATCAACTACCACCATGATGACACTCTTTCCTTCGGACTTAGGTAAACCCGTGATAAAATCCATTGAAATCTCCTCCCAACGTTGACTTGGAATGGATAAAGGTTGTAGAAGTCCCGAGGTCTTAATTGTTTCCACTTTATTCTGCTGGCAAACCAAACATTCCGCCACAAACTTTTGAATATCAGATTTAAGGCCATCCCAAAAAAATTCTTTCTTCACCCTGTGGTAAGTTTTTAAAAATCCCGAGTTTCCTCCTAAAGGAGAAGTGTGCAATTCCAAAAGAATCTTTTGTTTTAGTTGGGAATTCTTACAAAGATATAAGCGATCTTTGTACCATAAGGAATCATTTTTCCAACTAAACGTATCAGATGTACTAGGATCTTACTGCAACTTTTGAATGAGTGTCCATACATCTTTGTCCTTCTTCCATTCATCTCTTGCTTCGGTTATCCAATCTGGTTGGATAATAGAAATGGCACAAAGCATTGCTTCCACCTCTTCATTCTTTCTTGAGAGTGCATCTGCAACAACATTAAGCTTTCCTTTTTTGCAGATTATTTCAAAGTCATAACCCAACATCTTTGTGACCCATTTTTGCTGCTCTTCTGACGATAGTTTTTGTTCCAAAAAGTGTTTAAGACTATCATGATCAGTTTTTACCTTGAAGTGTCTTCCCATTAGGTAAGTTCGCCATTTCTTTAGTGCATGCAGTATTGCTAACATTTCCTTCTCATAAACAGGTTTTTGTAAATACTTTCCTTTGATTGGACGACTTTCAAAATAAATGGGTCTTCCTTCCTGCATTAAAACAACACCAATTCCATTTCCTGAGGCATCACATTCCACAATAAAGGTTTTTGTGAAGTCTGGCGTAGCTAAGACCGGTGCTAGGCACATTGCCTCTTCAAGATGTTCAAAGGCCTTAGTTGCTTCAGGAGTCCATGAAAATGCATCTTTCTTCAATAATGTTGTTAGAGGTGCTGCTATTCTCCCATAATTCTTAACAAACTTGCGATAATACCCTGTTAACCCGAGAAATCCTCGCAACTGTTTTATGGTCGTGGGGACTTTCCATTCCTTAATGGCTTTAATTTTGTTAGGGTCTACTTTAACACCCTCGTGAGATATAATATGACCCAGATATTCCACCTCTTGTACTCCAAAGAAATATTTGGATGTTTTTGCATATAATTGTTTCTCCTGCAATAGTTTGAGCACCCTGTCAACATGTTCAACATGATCCTTCCAAGACCTGCTGTAGATTAGTATATCATCAAAAAATACTAGTACAAATTTTCTAAGGAAGGGTTTGAAAATGGAATTCATCAACCCTTGAAATGTAGAAGGTGCATTGGTAAGGCCAAAAGGCATGACCAAAAATTCATAACGACCCTCATGAGTTCGAAATGTTGTTTTTGGAATATCTTCAGTCTTCATTCTAATTTGATGATATCCTGAATGAAGATCCAACTTGGTAAAATAAATTGCTCCATGTAATTCATCCAATAATTCATCATTCACAGGAATGGGAAATTTATCTTTAATGGTGATCTTATTGAGCTCCCTATAATCTGGACACATTCGCCATGATCCATCCTTCTTGTGTACCAATACTACGGGAGCAGAGAAAGAACTTTGACTAGGTTGAATTATACCCGCCTCTAACATTTCTGCAATCATACGTTCAAATTCACTCTTTTGGAAGTAAGGATATATATAAGGCCTGATGTTTGGAGGAACACTTCCTAGAATCAAATGAATAGCATGATCATGATCACGAATAGGTGGGAGTCCTTTGGGAGTTTCAAACACCTTGGAATGATTGTCCAAGACTTGTTGGAGATCTGCAGAAATAGATGATTTTGATGTCGGAATTTCTAGTGAGCATAATTGTGAAATTACGCCTCGTTGCTCTTTCTTTAGAAGCTTTGTCATGACATTATAGCTTATTATCCTTCCTGGCTTCCCTTCAATACCCCGTAATTCGACTTCCTTTCCTTCTGAAAAAAATTTCAAGAAAATTTCTTGAAAATTAAAAGCTACCGTCCCCAAAGATTGTAATCGTTGTACTCCTAGTACAACATCAGCACCTCCCATAGGAATGGAAAGAATTAGACTAGTCAATACACATTCCCCCATGGTTAGCTTGACATTATGGCATTTTCCAGAGAAATTTATAGTTCCTCCATTTGCAACCATCACTTGGTGTTGGGTATAGGAAACAATTTAATTCCTTGGCTACCTTACAATGAATAAAATTATGGGTGCTACCTGAATCAATCAACACTATTACCTTTTTCTTCTTGATTTTTCCTTCTATCTTGAGAGTTTGAGGAGTGGTAATTCATGCCAGTGCATTACACAATATGGTCGGATTCATTTCTTCCTCTTCTAGGGCTGGTTCCTGGTGTATATCCTCTTCTTGTTCATTTTCTTCTTCCTCTTCACAATCTATGTAAAATAATTTCTTCTCAGGACACTTATGACCTTTAGTGTATTTGCTATCACAACTGTAGCAAAGCCCTTTTGCTCTTTTTTCTTCCAATTGTTGTGGTGTCAACCTTGTAGGTTGTGGAAATCTAGGCGTAGCAACACTTCCTTCTTTATAGAATTGAGTGGTAGGCTTCTGTTGGAAATATTGTCATTGATGGCAAAGGATATGGCAAAGGATGTGGTGAAGGAATTGGCAAAGGCATGGGCAATGAAGAAGAAAAGCAGAATTGCAGAGATCAATGATCAGCAACACAAAGGTCAGCAGAGAAGAACAGAAGGAGCAGAGATAGAATGGGAGAAAAGAGTACAAAGACGCAGCAGAGTTTTGGTGAACAGGAACACGAATTCAAAAAGAAGAGACATGTAAGGATGAATGAATTGTCATTATGGTGATGGGAAATGGTGTTTTACAATCGAATGAAGATAGTTGTAGTTCCAGACTACGGAGGAGAAGAGTTTATTTAAAACAATCATTTCGGGCATTTAAGCCCTCAACAACCAAGTATGAAGGAAATTGAATAAAACAACGGAAGGTCTTTAAATATTTGAAAGCGACAGGACAAGTGGTCCCTACCACTTGAGCGCCAATCGCAAAGCGCATTTTTGAAGTTTCAAGTGTCTTGTTGATATGGATTATTTGCGATATGCGATCATCGCACATCACACAATTGCATGGTATATATATGTGCGCGCCGATTGAATGTTGCGATATGCGATCATCACAATATCACAATATCGCATATTTTTTATTTCTGCCATATGTTTCCACCGGTTCTAAGTTGCGATGCGATGTCGCACCATTGCATATTGCACATCGCAAATGGCCAACTGCGATGAGGGATCAGGGTAAAAGAATGATTTTTGATTAAAAGTTTATTGAAATCTAAGGTTACGGGGGCAGTGTAAATTTTAAAAAATAACCATGGGGGTTATAGTTATAATATTATATGGCACGATTCATGCATGGAAGAATGAAGGTTGGGGTTTTCAATTTAAATTGGCTCGATTTTTAATACGCTGGATTATCTATTGTGACCCCGTCTAGGAATACCTTTAGCGGTTCGTGGTTTTTTACTATGGTTTTAAGAAAGGCAAGAACTATATAAAGGAAGAAGATTATTATTCGTTGTAAAAAAAAAAGTGGGTGCGGTTGAAAGAACGAATTCCTCTGAGGAATATCTGTATGGATAGACGACGTGCTTAATTGATGATTCTGAGTCCATGATGCACCCATAGAGATATTGATCTAAAGGTGATGATTCTTGAGATTATTCAACAGAAGAAACGATGAAGAACTAGCGCATGACTGCTGAAGAGCACATATGGATCCGATGCATATGACAGTTGGAGTTTCTGAAGATTAATATACACAGAAGGGTACACGGGATGATGAATGCATATATTCTATGAAGTCTGGATCACTTCTGATGTTCAGGTTATAGTGGTCTCACTATTCTGTAATGAAGAATTGGGAAAATATGGTTTTTGATAATTAAACAAAGGGTTGCGTTGAAACTATTTGATCCAGTGTGAAAATTGATGAAAAGTGGTCTGCAGTGTGTCTGAGGGTTGAAGCCTTCAGTTTGGAAGTAGAAGTTTCCTGCCAGTAGAAACTGGTGTTATGTTCAGGGGGTTGAAACTCCCTTCCAGGAGAGGCTGGTAAACAAGAGAAGGTTGTAGCCTTCTGCAGGTGGGTGCCTGCATGCTGGTATGAGTATGCACCAGCATATATTGTAAGAAGTTTTCTCTATAATAAAATATTGAAGACTGAGATTACAGTAGCGGTGGTTTTCTCCCAAATTGGTTTTCCACCTTAAATCCTGGTGTCCATATGTGTAGTTCATGTTTGATGGTTTATTCTGTTATTTCTGTTCATGCTTAATGCTTATCTGATGCAATGCTCTGAGTAAAGACATAATAAGATATCTGGACATACATGGTGGATGCAGTACTGTAACATATGGTTTTAAGAGAAAAGAAAGAAAAATTGTTCAGCCTTAAATACTGATTCACCCCCCCTCTCAGTATTTTTCCCAACAATTGGTATCGGAGCGGGTCCTTTTGAAAAATATTAGTCGCTAGAAGGAAGATCAAGCAAGATGAGCAATCAATATGGAATAGCATCTATCAAGCCTCCACTCTTTAATGGAAACAATTTAATCTTCTGGAAAACAAGGATGAGATCCTATCTTCAGTCTCTGGGAGCAGAGGTATGGGAAATTGTTGAACAAGGATATCAATATCCAGTTGCAGTACCAACAGATCCAACGGAAAGAAAGAATTATGAAACAAATGCAAAGGTGGTCAATGCTCTATTGGGAAGTCTAACCGAATCAGAATTTTTCAAAGTCATGCAGCTGGATACAGCAAAGGCAATATGGGACAAAATCATTCTAAGTTATGAAGGTGATGCAAAGGTAAAAAGTGCTAAACTCCAAACTCTCATAATTCAATATGAGAATCTAAAAATGCATAATGAGGAGAGCATTGCCAATTTCTTTTTACGTCTTGATGATATTGTAAATCGTATGAGAAATCTGGGAGAAACAATAACCGAATCTACCTTGGTTGAGAAAGTCTTAAGATCACTAACAACAAAATTTGAGTCAAAGGTCTCTACTCTTGAAGAAAAGCAGGATCTTCAAAATCTTACTGTGGTGCAACTTCATGGCATACTAACTGCATATTAAATAAGAAGAGGAGGACCATCAGAATTCAAAGAAGCAGCCTTTAGAACCTCTACAAAAGGGAAGGAAGTACAAAAATCAGAAGGATCAGGATATATCTCAGAAGAAGATGAGATAAAATTTGTAAATAAACTTCAACTTGGCACAGGACGGTTCAGAGGTAAGCTTCCTTTCAAATGTTTTGATTGTGGAAGAGTTGGTCACTATGCTGCTAAGTGTCCTTATAAAGAAACACATAAAAAGGGAAAGGAAGCAGCAAAAAGGAATAAGAATCGTTTCAACACTAGAAAGAGTTACTATACTCATGAAGATAGTGATGAGTTATCTGATAGTGAGGAAGAATGTGAACAAGATCTTAGACTTCTCATGGCATTCGAAAAAGAATCTAGAGAAGAAAAGGATACCTTTGTGGATTCTCTAGAAGACAGTGATTTTCTTAATGAAAACAATAAACTCAAAATTTTCTTAGAAGAAAGAAAAATAATCATAGAAACTCTGAAAAATCAGCTTGAGGATATAGAGAAACACAATGAGAAATTAGAGTGTGAAGTAGTAGATCTAAGAAAATAACTTGAGAAAGTAAAGACTCTGAATCTTAGATTTGCTCAAGGGTCTGAAACCTTAGATGAGATTATCAAGGTACAATGTTCTCCTCTTATAAAGATAGGTCTTGGATATATCAGAGAATCTTCTCAGGCTTCAGCACCAAATTATCTAAAAGCAGTTACGGCTGGTTTACAACATGCTGCCACTCAACAAGGGAATAAAGAATCCTTACAGGTAAAGCACGATCATTTCAATTCAAGGAACTCTAACAGGAATGTATTTCAAAGAAACACCAATCAACAGATAAATTCATATAGAAGATCTTATGATCGCAGAAATTTCTACTTCAATGGACAATGTTTTTCATGTCACAATTTTGGTCATAAAGTTGTTCAATGTGTAGCCTATAAAACTATTATGACAAGAGAAGAAAGAAATAAAAGGATTGATATTGAAGTAAAGAAGAATACTTATAACAACTTTTCTCCTCTTCAAAATGAAGTTGAATGCACTTATTGCAATAACTTTGGCCATGAAGAATCTGAATGCAGGAGCAAAGTTCGGCCAAAAGAACATGTTCCTTCAAGCTCCAAAGAATGGAAAAAGAAGGAATTGCAAGTTGAAAATTGTGGCATAGAATTATTTGTAGAAGATGAAGAAACCCAATGGTACATTGATAGTGGATGCTCAAGACACATGACAGGTGATAAAGACAAACTTCTTGCATATAGTGCTCTAGAAAAGGAGAAGAATGTTACATTTGGAAATGATACTCCTGCGGTCATTAAAGGAAAAGGGTCTGTTTTCCTAAAAGACAAGGTGAAAGCTAATGAAGTCATGTATGTGGATGGATTAAAGCATAACTTGTTAAGTGTAATTAAAATGTGTGATCAAGGAACTGAAGTTGTCTTTAGTTCAAAAGAATGTGTGGTACGTAATCTTGATATAGGTAAAGCAATTATAAAAGGAAAAATAACTCCAAACAACCTGTATATATTGAAGAACCCCAAAGAACAATGTTATTTGAGTAAATCTTCAGAAAATTGGCTGTGGCATAGAAGGTTGGGGCATCTGAGCTTCTCTCAAATCAACAAATCAAGCAAACTTAAAGTTGTTCGTGATCTTCCCAATATTACTCTACCTAAAAATATCATATGCAAATCTTGCCAATTCGGCAAGAAAACCAAGGTACAATTTAATGCCAAGGAAGGATCATCAAGTAAGCCTCTTGAACTCATTCATACTGACATATGTGGACCTATGAGGAAAAAGTCACCCCGTGGTGAAGAATACTATATCTTATTCATCGATGATTTCTCTAGAATGTGTTGGATTAGACTGCTTAAACACAAAGATGAAGCATTTGAGAAATTTCAGATCTTCAAAGCACTAGTTGAGACTGAATTAGAATCAAAAACCAAGTGTCTCAGATCTGATCGAGGAGGAGAATATACATCCAAAGAATTTCTTGAATTCTGTGAACAAAATGGCATAAAAAGACAGTCTTCTGTAGCTGGCACTCCACAACAGAATGGTGTTGCAGAAAGAATGAACAGAACAATTCAACAAATGGCTAGAGCTATGCTTGATGATTCTGGAACACCTGACACGTTTTGGGGAGAATCAGCACATACAGCAGCAAACATTCTCAACAAAGCACATGTTCGTGTAAATAGTGATAAAACTCCATATGAACTCTGGTATGGTAATCCTCCCACTATAAATCATTTTAGAATTTTTGGGAGCAAATGCTTTATCAAAAATAATGATGAAAAACTTGGCAAGTTTGAACCCAGAGCTGATGAGGGAATATTTCTTGGTTACTCCTCTAGGAGTAAGGCATATAAATGTTACAATAAAAGACTTCGAAAGATTGTTGAATGTATTGATGCTGTTATTGATGAGTCTACTGCATCCCCAAAAGAAGAAAAGCAAACAACAGATGAAGATGATGAGGACACATATCCTCCTACATCAAAAAATAATGATACAAATAGTTCACCCAATGAAGAATCTGAAGAGGAGTTTTCTGAAAAGGCTCCATCTAGATATGTTCAAAAGAATCATCCAGAATCTTAATTTTTTGGAGAAAAGGAATCAGGTGTACAAACAAGAAGGACTCTTGTGGGATCTTCTAGCAATCTGGCATTTCTGTCCACTATTGAACCTCACAGTGTCAGTCAAGCTAGCAAAGATGAATGTTGGATTCAAGCCATGAATGAAGAACTTGATCAAATTGAAAAGAATCAAACTTGGGAATTAGTACCAAGGCCTCATGAAAAAAATTTCATTGGAACTAAATGGATATTCAAAAACAAGTTAAATGAGAATGGGGATGTTATAAGAAATAAAGCTAGACTTGTGTGCAAAGGGTATGCTCAACAAGAAGGTATAGACTTTCAAGAAACCTTTGCTCCTATAGCCAGACTTGAAGCCATAAGAATGTTTCTTGCGTTTCCAAGCTTCCAACAAATCAAAGTTTATCAAATGGATGTTAAATCTGCTTTTCTCAATGGTGATCTAGAAGAAGAAGTTTATATAGAACAACCAGAAGGATTCATTTTGGGAAATGATGAAAAACTTGTTTGTAGACTTAAAAAAGCTCTATATGGTCTCAAACAAGCTCCAAGGGCATGGTACTATCGTCTTGACAAATATCTCCATCAACAAGGATTCTCAAAAGGATCTGCTGACAGCAACTTATACAAAAAAACTGAAAATGACAAACTGTTAGTTGTGGTTATATATGTTGATGATATCATTTTTGGAAGTAATGAAGAATCTATGAGTCAGAAATTTTCTTCTGATATGCAACAAGAATTTGAAATGTCTTTACTTGGGGAACTAACATTCTTTCTTGGATTGCAAGTGCAAAAAGCAACAGATGGAATTTTCTTATCACAAGCAAAATACCTTAAGCAAATCCTAAAGAAGTATGGCATGGAAGATTGCAAACCTGTAAGTACACCAATGATAACCGGATGTAATCTTAGATCTAATGATGATTCTCCCACGATGAATCAACCAGAATACAGATCTATGATAGGAAGTCTACTTTATCTTACTGGGACAAGACCAGACATTATGCATGCAGTTGGGATTGTTGGACGATTTCAAGCCAATCCAAGAGAGTCTCACCTTCAGGCTGTGAAAAGAATATTCAAATATTTACAAGGAACTCAAGATTTTGGACTATGGTATCCTAAGAATGCTGATCTTACTCTTCATGCATACACTGATGCAGATTGGGCTGGAAGTGTTGATGATCGGAAAAGCACTAGTGGTGGTGCATTCTATATGGGGCCCCGGTTAGTATCTTGGTTCAGCAAGAAGAAAAGCTCCATTTCCTTATCTACGGTAGAAGTAGAATATGTGGTTGCAGCATCATGTTGCACTCAACTCCTTTGGATGATGCAAAACCTACAAGATTTTCAAATCAAATGTTCACCCCCTATCTCCATTATGTGTGATAATACAAGTGCCATCAGTATCTCAAAGAATCATGTTATGCATTCCAAGACCAAGCACATTCCCATCAAATATCACTTCTTACGAGAACAAGTGCTTGAGAAAAAGGTGAAATTAGAATATGTTTCCTCCAAAGAAGAAGTTGCGGATATATTTACGGAACCTCTACCCAGGGAAGTGTTCGAATATCTCAGACTGAAACTGGGAGTAGTCTCTGCCATGCAGAGGATCAAGTCTACTTAATTATAGAAGACTAAATTGGTTTTGAGATGTTGTTGGGCATCTCTGATTGCACAGGCTAAGGGGGAGCATTGGCCATATGAAAAGGATGCACTGTTGGCCTTCATAAGTCATAAGGCAGCATGATCTCAGGGGGAGCATGGTAATGTCACCTCTTTGCCATTGATGTCAAAGGGGGAGGAAAAGCATCAAAGGGCAGGGCTTCAAAGCATCAGCGGAAGAATATTTCCATCAATGCCAAAGGGGGAGATTGTTGGAAATATTGTCATTGATGGCAAAGGATATGGCAAAGGATGTGGTGAAGGAATTGGCAAAGGCATGGGAAACGAAGAAGAACAGCAGAATTGCAGAGATCAATGATCAGCAACACAAAGGTCAGCATAGAAGAACAGAGGAAGAACAAAAGGAGCAGAGACAGAATGGGAGAAAAGAGTACAAAGACGCAGCAGAGTTTTGGTGAACAGCAACATGAATTCAAAAAGAAGAGACGTGTAAGGATGAATGAATTGTCATTATGGTGATGGGCAATGGCGTTTTACAATGGAATGAAGACATTTGTAGTTCTAGACTACGAAGGAGCAGAGTTTATTTAAAACAGTCATTTCGGGCGTTTAAGCCCTCAACAACCAAGTATGAAGGAAATTGCATAAAACAGCGGAAGGTCTTTAAATCTTTGAAAGCGGCAGGACAAGTGGTCCCTACCACTTGAGAGCCAATCGCAAAGCGCAGTTTTGAAGTTTCAAGTGTCTTGTTAATATGGATTATTTGCAATATGTGATCATCGCACATCGCACAATTGCATGGTATATATATGTGCGCGCCGATTGAATGTTGCGATATGCGATCATCGCAATATCGCAATATTGCATATTTTTTATTTCTGCCATATGTTTCCACTGGTTGTAAGTTGCGATGCGATGTCACGCCATTTCATATCGCACATCGCAAATGGCCAACTGCGATGAGGGCCCAGGGTCAAAGAATGATTTTTGATTAAAATTTTATTGAAATCTAAGGTTACGAGGGCAGTGTAAAGTTTAAAAAATAACCATGGGGGTTATAGTTATAATATTATATGGCACGATTCATGCATGGAAGAACGAAGGTTGGGGTTTTCAATTTAAATTGGCTCAATTTTTAATACGCTGGATTATCTATTGTGACCCCGTACAGGAATACCTTTAGCGGTTCGTGGTTTTTGACTCATGGTTTTAATAAAGGCAAGAACTATATAAAGGAAGAAGATTATTATTCGTTGTAAAAAAAAAGTGGGTGCGGTTGAAAGAACGAATTCCTCTGAGGAATATCTGTATGGACAGACGACGTGCTTAATTGATGATTCTGAGTCCATGATGCACCCATAGAGATATTGATCTAAAGGTGATGAGTCTTGAGATTATTCAACAGAAGAAATGATGAAGAACTAGCGCATGACTGCTGAATAGCACATATGGATCCGGTGCATATGACAGTTGGAGTTTCTGAAGATTAATATACACAGAAGGGTACACGGGATGCTGAATGCATATATTCTCTGAAGTCTGGATCACTTCTGATGTTCAGGTTACAGTGGTCTCACTATTCTGTAATGAAGAATTGGGAAAATATGGTTTTTGATAATTAAACAAAGGGTTGCATTGAAACTGTTTGATCCAGTGTGAAAATTGATGAAAAGTGGTCTACGGTGTGTTTGAGGGTTGAAGCCTTCAGTTTGGAAGTAGAAGTTTCCTGCCAGTAGAAACTGGTGTTATGTTCAGGGGGTTGAAGCTCCCTTCCAGGAGAGGCTGGTAAACGAGAGAAGGTTGTAGCCTTCTGCAAGTGGGTGCCTGCATGATGGTATGAGTCTACACCAGCATATATTGTAAGAAGTTTTCTCTATAATAAAATATTGAAGACTGAGATTACAGCAGCGGAGGTTTTCTCCCAAATTGGGTTTCCACCTTAAATCTTGGTGTCCATATGTGTAGTTCATGTTTGATGGTTTATTCTGTTATTTATGTTCATGCTTAATGCTTATCTGATGCAATGCTCTAAGTAAAGACATAATAAGATATCTGGACATACATGGTGGATGCAGTACTGTAACATATGGTTTTAAGAGAAAAGAAAGAAAAATTATTCAGCCTTAAATACTGATTCACCCCCCCTCTCAGTATTTTTCCCAACAGCTTCCTTGTCGCCATTATTTTACATTCAACTTTTCTTGCCAACCTGAATGCCTTCTCCAATGAATCTGGTTCCAAAACGCGAACTTCATGTTGGATATTATCCTTTAAAGTGCCTATGAAGAGATCGATCCTGTGTTCCTCTGGAATATCAGTTACCCTTATATTCAATTTTTTGAATTCCTCAATGTGCTGCCCCACTAAACCCTTTTGTTTGAGATTTATCAATTGGCTAAAGAAGGTGTTGCTCTTTGTATCCTCATAATGTGCTATCATGTCTTTCGTAAAAATAGACCTAGTGACAATTTTTTTACGGGAGAAAAGCCATCGATACCATACAAATGTATTTTTTTTTAAATGTAAAGTTGCAATGCGTACCTTTTGTGTGTTTTGCACGTTATGGAGATCAAAATATTTCTCCAACTGTAGTATCCATGTTACAGGATCCTTTCCATCAAACTTCCTCATATCCATTTTTGGAATATGGTGGTTCTTCCCGCCAACATTAGAGTTTATGAAATCATGATTAACATTGATTTTGTTCTCATCATGAGGTTCTTCTACTATCTTTTCACCATTAGGAAACATTTCTTGTATCAACTTTGTCAAAACTTCGATGTCTGTTTTTAGATCATTCTTCATGTTTTCCATCTTAGCTTCCATGCCAGCTTCCATGCCATCCATCTTAGCTTGCATGCCATCCATCTTAGCTTCCACGCCTTTCTTCAAAACTTCCATTTCATTTTTTGTTACTCTTTGCGAGAGTGAAAATTGTTGCACTTGCTCTTGTAATTTTGACAGATCATGTTGCAATTCTTCATCTTCATGAGTCATAGTAGAGCCTTCTGAAGTCTTAATGGGTGTCAAATTATTTTTACGAGGAATATTTTATAACCCAATACTGATATCTATTCAACAATATGCCCTTGGAATCAATTCAAATTGATTCTTCAAACAAGACTTATGCAATTCGGAAAAAAAAATACACACCTTTTTCTTGCTTTTGAGGAGCTCGATATTGAAATTGGATTATATTTGTGATTGCAGCACTTCAATATTTTATTTTCAGTACCAACGTAGCCCTCTGAATTATCTTTCGAATTCCATAGGTCTGACCTGATTTGGATTCTCTAAGACAAAGTTGTGTCCAATATCCCACAATGACCTAATTATGGACTGGTTCAGTAGAGTGCACTTGTACGACTTGCCACGTCTCACTGTTTCATAATAAATATTTAAAATTGATAGAAAAGAAACTAAAGTCCGTGTAATTGTGACCACTTTTTACGGCACTCTAATCTGATCCCCAGAGAGAGAGTTATTGAACGTTTCCCATGCTCACCTCTTTGAGATGAAATTCAGGAGCTTGAACAAACACTACCTTCCACAGATCATATCTCCAAAAATATTGCGAACCAAGATCTGAAATTTTTTGACGAATTTCTTCAGGATTTCAGCTTCGCACCATAGGCTTTTCAGATTCTGAACCTTCGTAGAAAAAATTTTATAGCGCAAATTCCACGATGACCTGTTTAGGAGTCTGAAAAAAGACCTAACTTCCACAGATCATATCTCTGAAAATATTGCGAACCAAGATTTGAAATATTTAGAAAATATTCCTCAGGATTTCTTATTCGCACCCTAAAAATTTCATCTTCTAAAACTTCGTAGAAAAAAAGTTATGGCGAAAATTCCACGATGACCTATTTGGAGCAGCAAAACCCTAGAATCCAAAGCTCTGATGCCAAATGTTGTGTAACCAACTCCAAAAAGAGAAGAAAAGAGATATCAACGTCTTAGAAATGAGCCACTTCGAGGGGGAACCTCCAATACATTACATAAATGAACAATTCTTGGATGATACAATTTACAAAACCTCCTTTCTATATATAGGAGTCCATGGGGCCATAATGTAATCCTAGTGGGCCACAATGTAATCCTAGCCGACCTAACAATAATAATTTAAGGGCACGATAATAACAAAATGGGGGTTACAAGGGTACAATAATAACAATAAGGGGGTTACACTAACAACAATAAGGGACTATACTAGTAATATAGGGACCTAACACCCCTCTGGAGTGGAGGCCAATTATACAACAACATCTACAAATAAAAGGAATGAAACTAGGATCTGATGAAGTAGGAAACTATCCTGAGATTGAGTAAATTCCCTGATGAATTGCTGGTAATCAATGTAGATCCCAACTAGTCTGGGAGAGAGAACACACACCCACTTGACACCCCCAATACTCGTGATACCTTCAGAAAATCTGTAGTAATCGCAAAAACTACCAATCATTCTATCATAAAGCTGCATCACACCAGAAACAATGTCCTCAAGTAGTCCAAGGACACGAAGCTGCTTGATTGGTAAATTCTTGGGAACAGTGTAGTGCCAAAAGCCTTTTGAAAGTCTACAGAGCAATAGTAAGCCTTCGAGGATGTCTGTCTGTCTAGTCTCATCTATAAATTATAATATCACAGAGTAAGATTCGTTCTAGTCATGTTGAATCGACCATTTGATCACAGGTTGGGATGCATGAAGAGACTAATGGTGTAAAGCGATAAGAATGAAACTCACTCAATACCAACAATTCAAATTCAATTAAAAAAATATTAATGTATTTCAGAGATGATGTTAGACATGTAAATCCATAACAAATATTGGCGATTCTAACCATTACCAATACTAGGTTGATAAACTATTACAATGTTAATTTACAACATGTAAGAAAAATAAACAAATACACAAGTATGTTGAAACTAGTTGACTAGTGAAAAATATATTCACGATGGGAGAAAACTATTGCAATGTTCATTTACAACATGTAAGAAAATAAACAAATACAAGTATGTTCCAACTAGTTGATTAATGAAACATATATTTACGATGGGAGCAAATTTGATATGGACATATCCTTCACATTGAGAAATCCCTTTTCTATTATTATTGTAAAGAAAAACTAAGTACTATTGAAATTCATAACTTTGAAAAGTATTTTCTAGGCATGGTGAATGTTTATCCTCATCATATTTATGGTGATCGATCTTAACATGTAACATTTGTAATATAATGCATTTGATTTATTAACATGTAGATCCACGCATTCCAATTTCCATGTAAACTTATAGTCAAAATAATTTCTATGTTGAATATTATACATGTAGATAAATCTATGTTATATATGCATAGAGATAGTTCTAACAATGTGAGCAAGAGAAAATTAATGAAAAATAATTTTAAGAGATATAACTCTTTTAATATATATGAGAAAATTAATTCTGTGTTATTAAGAAAGTTTACAAATTATTTCAACATGTTTATGTTTCAATATTTAATATTTTATTCATATTCTTTAAGCTTAAAGGGAAATATTCAATTTCCAAATTACTACATATATAATGAGATTAATATTTACGATATCAAGGTTATCAGAGCACTGAACTATTGAGTGAGAATAACGCAATGAATGAAACCAACCAGAATTTAATTGGTGAAATAGAACCAATGACAACTTGTTTGCAATCTCTCAACTTTGCTCACCTCACTATCTAGGTGGCTACTCATGACACCTTATGCTCTCACATCCCTCTCATATTTATTCACATCTTTTCTCCAAATGAGGCACCATAATGAGCTATAAGCTTGACATAACTACAATACTTTTGCAAATCTCAATCACTTGTCATGTACAATCCAAAACCACATTAAGTAGAAATAAATACCAAAATACATAAATTGTTCTCCAAATTTACACAATTAATCAAAATATAGTGATGTTCTATGTCTTCAAAGTAAACAGGTGAAGGATTGCCAAAATGGACAAGGGATGTACACATTGCAAGAAAAAATCTGAATTATTTATGTTGTGAAGTCATCGAGCCAATGTGGTAGTCATCAAATTTCTCAAAAAGATATAAATGTGAATGTGATTGGTGGAGAGAAAAGCGGGTCTAACATGTTAATTTTACTTAAAAGGAAGAAGGATTGCTTCTAGAAGAAGACCATAGTAGGGTATTGTTGGGAATCTATTGATGACATTATCATGCAAAGGAGCACAAGTAAAATAATTGTGAGGGAGGTTTTAGGCCACAAGTGGTGTTTGAGTTTTGAGGTGGCCATAGGTTGCAATGAACATGGGATTTGAACTATGCTAATATGTGTGGTTGTTGTATCGATCCGCATACCACTACATTCGCAAGATTGGAATCCAAAATTCAACCCCAAAGAGCAACAAGTTATACATGAATATATATCCTCTAATGATTTTATTACCATATGGTGTGAAAATTACAAGATAAATTGAATTCGTGGTTGAAATTATGTGCAACTTGTTGCTTGATGTATTTCACTATAAACACAAGCCTTGTGTGGAAATATGCATTAATATATTGTTAACATACCAAATGGCAAGGTGCTTGAAAGTCATAAATGGGGTCTGGAGGTTTAGATTGATGGGTGTGGGTGGAGTTGGAGAGGGGATGTACTAAAGAATCTCAGAACTAAGACAATAGACATTTGAAATGAAAATACATTGGACTTGGGTTGACATCAACGAGGATTGAAATTTTTATCACCCAAATGAGCAACAACCCATGGGTTATAAGTTCAAATTGCATGTACACATCCACAAAAAATGAGGAATTTTTTATTTGGATGGTGGGCATGTTCATTATGGAAATGAGCAAGAATCATTTGGTTATATGTTCAAATCATCTGGAATAATCAACAAAGATCAGTGGAGCTTTCTCTTTTGACGATGGGCCCATCAAATGCATGCATTTAGTAATGGAGGGTGCATGAGTGTCATATGCATACAACAATCACACGTCTAGTGCTAATAAAAAAGGGCTTCTAATGGTTTAATCTTCAATGGATGTATGATAGGAGGTTGTGATTGAAAAGGTCATGAAAGCTCCATTATCCATCATACTATCCGTAGAATGAGGCCTTGCAAGATTCATAAACAAATAATGGTGGTTTACTATCTATACTTGTTATTACATATTTTTAAAGTGAGCTTTTGCTCCACATTGACATTCTTTTGAAACATGTTGTGTGAGCAATTCTAAGTAAACTTTTTGAAATATTGAAATATCCAGTGGCATTTTGGAGTGCAAACTTACACAAAGCATTTTTTATAGCATATAAGTAACATAAAAACAATGCACTCACACATTATCGATTCCTTAATAGAATTTGAATATTTGGCGGACATAAATTGAAGATTCATCTCCCATTTTTCAAGTGAGCACAATTTTGCTTTTTGTACGTTTAAGTGCCACAAACCACCTCACTAAATGCGAGTCAAAATATATGATGCCTACTAATAAGATAGACATTGTTATGAACTGGGCACCTAAAAAAGGATAAGAAGTCAATAACCATAGTCCACTTAGAGATGGAAACCTCATTTTAGAATTAATGCAATGCATAATACAAGAGGAGATGATTCAAAGACCAGGTCTTATTGATATTTATATAGGAGACAAAGGGTACAATAATTGTTCTTCAGGTTAATGAGAAGATTAGGGGTGTCCAAAATCCTCTACACCAAATATCTCTCTTTCCTTTATCGCTCCTATGTCATTTTATTTTCACTCTTAGAGGAGAAGGGTCAGCAGCTTCATAAATTTTTTGATGGGCTTTGTTACACACCCAAGTGGGTAACCCCTAGGAGCAAAATTTTGTCCTATGGATGGATCACTGATTGAACAAAATTATAGATCATTTTTGGTTGTTTTCTTGTTCCCATGCTTCACCTTGGTGGTTTTTACTTACCCCTAGCCTAGTGTGATCTTCCCTAATCTATTTTGTCAAATAAAATAATGTACGTCAAAAATTGCTCAAGTTTGCAGATTTTGTGTCAGTTCCTGCATTCAAATTTAGCTCTTTTGCCTCAGTTTTGTTTCCAATATACTTCCAAATTTGATGAGTTTTAGTTTTGGATATAAATTTTATAGGTTTTGGATTTGAGATTGAGATCATCCTCAAGATATATGCGATTGGGATTTTTCTTTTTTTTTGAATTCTCACATTCAAGTTATCTGTTGTTCGGGCGGGAGCAACAATTCTGTGGGACCTCATAGTTGGTGGGTGGGATGTTTCCTATCGGTCAGAGTTTGTGTTGAGTGCACAGGGAAGCTATTCAACTCTAATTGACAAGAACAGAAATTTGTCTTCATCTGATGAGTCAATTTTCAATTCCTTCAAGGCATCAGAGGCAGGGAAGGTAGTTCCGATAATAGACAACTCCTCTTCAAACAAGAAGAAGGCTACAGCCTATAGATACATGGTAAAAAATAACATAGTCTAGGAGTTAAATATGAAATAATCTATTGATTGCTACTATTACTATTATATAAGGGGTGCTCTTCCAATGACCATTTATTAGCTATGTGAAGAATTCTTTGTGGAAATTTTATTTACTATAAGATTATGTATAACTGAGTTACAGAAAACTAAGTAGAATTTGGTAGGAAGTTTGGAGTATGTGTAATTCATAATGATCTTGTCTTCTCTTCATTGATTTCTTTTCAATGTGTGAGTTTTGACCTAAGCCATTGCATTATCAATGTGTGAAGGCTCAAAAGTCGACCTATATGCCAACTACTTCTTATGATCGTTCCTAGGAACATGAATCCTAATTTTTGTAGGTTTAAAATTTATCACAAGTTTTCTCTATTGTGGTCGAATTTGTGGAGGTTATTTCAAAATTTATTTAAGGTACCATGGATCTAAATTTCTTATGAACTTTCAACACTAACAAACTTTGGTGCAAATTGTTGATCAATTCTCACTTGGTTAGGGTTATAGATGTTAATTAATTTTGTGTGCATGCATGAGAGTTGGGTGCAAATGCACAATGTTGTGTAGCATTAGTGTGATAAATATGGGATATTACAAAGCATAGTTTTGAATATTAGTCTAAGTTGAATCGTACCTAATCAACTCAGTCAAGTTGATTGTTGGTTGAATAGTTAGTTATTGGTTCAATGGATAGAAGATCTTGTAGGCACAAATACCAAAGGGAAAAATGGAGCCCATCATGGGGTACTCTTTGTAATTCTCCACCACTGCTACCTTCCATGATTCCTCAAACTCCTCTCCAACCTCAATATTAGTGTTAGTAGTAGCATGAGAAACAACACTACGCTTAGCAGAACTAGAAGAAAACATTTTCCAAACTACACGAGAACTACTTCCCTCACGAGTCACCATGTGCCATGCTTGGTCTTGGTGGTTCTCTTCCTTCTACTCCTGGTTCAACTACCATATCTTTATTGGAACCAACACCCCGAACTCCACTAGACAACGATTCACCATTTTTTAGTAGTGATTCGCCATTTGTACAGGTGATTCGCCATGATTTTACAAGATAATATAATCTGATGAGAGATTCGCCATAAAATTATATATACATATTATATTATTAATAAAATCGCCTTCCATTTTTCCTATGTATCATGGGGATTCGCCTATTTATTATATATATAAATTTAGGGGGTTCTTAAAATTTTCCCTGTTCTCCTTACATGAAGCCACCTAAGGACAGCCACCAATGCCTCCTTAGAAACTATGTGAGCACATAAAGAAATATTTGGAGCACACAATGGAATCATACCTCTCCCTTGGGTCACCATCCACCATGTACGAAGGGAGGGAAGGAGGATTTCATATCCCCTATATAAAGCCACCATGAGATGAAGAATACGTGTTCACATTGTTATGCTGGCTAGAATTTCCCAAGAAATACCAATAGTGTGTGACTCAGAGCTGGAGATAGAGGGGATTCGATTGTTGGCCATCTAATAGAGAGAGAGGGAGCTTGCACCAAGGTGAGCTTGGAAAATAACATCCTTGCATCGGGACCTAGAACCATTATCTAGGGACCCTTTGGCAAGTGGGTAAAATCTCTTCTTCGTATTAAACATTTAATAAGAAGGGGCCTAGAGTCACTATTTGCACTATTATCATTTGACTCTCTTCAATAGCTTCTGTATATTTGTGTTCTAGTTTTAGTTTAATTTGAGTATACATTTGCATGCTTTTTCCTCTAGATTGTATGCTTTTGAACTCCACCACTTTCTTCCTATTACCTAGAGTTTAAAGGGCCAAACCACACCCTTTAAACTGGTGCGATTTCATACATCCATGCACCAAATCCACCAAAACAAGATTGGTGACTCCACTAACGTTTTACAAGTTTATGTGGTTCTGCCTTATTTTGTAGGAGACCTTTGTCTATGCTGAAGAGTGGAGCTGATAGTCCTCTGATCTATCTTGTAGTCCCTAGATTCACTTTGAGTGAAATACTGAAGAATAGTAGCTCCTAAATTTTTTACTTGCAGGAATTTGTGCGCGTTTTTTCCTCATAGACGCGCAGGGCGTGCGTTCAGTGCTGACCCACGTGCCGGAAAGCGCGCCTGTCACGGCCTTTTGCACGCAATTCACAGAATGAGAAATTTCTCCCAATATTATGTCTTTTTCTACCTGTAAGGTGTTTAGCAGCCCCTAATGTATCTACCAGCACTTGTTCTGATACCCCACAACTTGTTAGAACTCACTTTTAGCTACTTTTTGTAGGCTTAGAGTTAGTTTTTTATTCAAGTTGATTTTTGCAAAATTTTCACATAGTTTAAGTAGGGGGCAAATTAACCTACGTTCCGAACAATTTATGTTTTGCAAATTTTTGGTATTCACTCCTAGATAACTAGTCCAAGTAAGTGGCCCATGACCACACATGCATAGCTAGTTTTCTTTCCTTTAATATAGAAATTGTTTAGTTTAGTCCAATTTTTGCATTAGGAATTGCGTGACTAGGATCGAATTGTCTATAGAATAGAAACTAATTTCTGCTACCTTTTCACCCTCTGGTGATCCTAGGTAAGCATATTAATGCTCCATATTCACAATTCACCATCTCCCTATAGTTACTCACATAGATTAACTAGGAAAATTTGAAAGCGGCCCATTATTCACACACGTTTTCCATTTGAGCCAGGAACAAT
Source organism: Pinus albicaulis (assembly GCA_034641835.2). Taxonomy (NCBI): domain Eukaryota; kingdom Viridiplantae; phylum Streptophyta; class Pinopsida; order Pinales; family Pinaceae; genus Pinus; species Pinus albicaulis. Next base: position 63,210 of record MU968402.1, on the reverse strand, counting down.
ATAACATAGTTTAAGTAGGGTTTTTTGTAAAGGATCACCGATATCCACACGTTCAAACTATGTGCTTTTTCACCTTATGCTCACACATACTCACCCACTAATAAAATAAAGACACCTAAAACTAACTTAACCAAACTCACTAAATTCTCCCCACAGGGGCCACAAAAGAATTTATAGTGTAAGTTAGGATCAAGGGGGTAGGCATCCAATAAGCCACCCTGATCATACTTAATATTGAAACATATAAGTTTTGTATTTGGGGAGCTTCAATCCACCTATTAGCCCACGGCAAAGAAAACCCAAGTGCGGCAGAGACCCGATTCAGAGGGGGTTAGGCTTAGGCATAGTGTGTGCAGTATCAGTTGGGGCTACCTGACCCGACTGATACTTGGTACTGTTAGCTACCTACCAAGAATACCAAGACTCGAATGCTCACGTGGGATGGTGGTTCTTAGTGGCCAAAAACTAGGGCATCCTTTACCCTATAGGCGATGGTGCAGGAAAGCGCCATACCCTGTACCCTTACCTTGGTGGATTCTCTTCGGCTGACTGGGGGCGTTGCTAGCTCTTACGGAATGTTGTGCCATCACTCACAAGAAATATTCTCAAGTTACTTTTGAGTGTGTGAGGACGTAATAGGTCTTCTAGGATTTTTAGTATCATACGCAAACAAACAAAAACCCACTTTTTTTCTTGATTGATCACATAGATTAATTTAAAGGGAAAATTTATTTTATTTTTTCTTTGTTTTATGTATGTGGGCATAATTTTTCTCTAATCATAGACTCTATCCTCTCAAATTTTTCCAAAACCTAACCTGGTCGACACCCGAACGGTCCCAATGGAACCTCATCGATCCAGGCATCTTTTCAAACCTCCCCCCCCATTACCGAGAGGGGTTCCAGGTCTTTCGCCATTTAGGCATCAAAGACGAAACACTGCCACCATCATTCGTTCATCCTTCATTGGAGCAGCCATATTTGGGAACCCTAGTCGGTCTCCCAACACCACACCATACACCACTCCCCCCTCAACCCCTAGAGGGCAAGGGAGTGCATCCCATTCAGGAAGACAGCTGAATACATAGTAGGGTACATCATAGTCTAACCCTTGTTCTAACCAGGAATTTGTGTCTTCACACATTGCAATGGTGTCAACCTCCTAGTCACCTTTCTTAGCTTCATTGAATCTACCCAATTTAACCAAGCTAATGAATGATCCCATCGCACATGATCCTTCATGGCCTCCCATTCCCATGAAGCTCCCTTCAGATATACCAAAATTTGAAGGCAAGCAAGCGAAAGACCCTGGTAATCATGTAATGACCTTTCACCTGTGGTGCTCATCGAATAGTATCATTGATGACACTAATCAACTGAGGCTATTTCAACGCACTGTTACAGGAGTAGCCACGAAGTGGTACGTGGAGCAACCTCCTGCTTCACATGGAACCTTTAGTGCCCTTGCTACTGCATTCCTCACATATGTTTTAGGAATGGAATTACTTACTCATTTTAGACAAACCCTCGCCGTCCATATCTCGGACCATCTTCATGAATGGAGGCAACATCGCAATTTATGTAAAGATAAACTTGATGATCGAGTCCTCTTATATTTATTCTTGAAAACTCTGACAGCAGAGATTTCAAAGGATGTGGTGCATAAAATCCCCACATCCCAAGAGGATGCAATCTGTAAAGCCCAAAATCTTGAACTGGTTTATACGCAGTCAGGATACATTTACAACATCCTACCAATGCCCCGCACCTACAAAATTATCAAGAATTTCCAGGCGTGTCAAACTCTGTAGAGGGGCTAATTGGGTCAATGACCCAAGGTTACCTAGGTAGCAGTAGTCAAAACCTCGGTTACACATATAGTTCTATTCAGAACATGTCTCAACCCGGATTTCAAATTCATCATATGCCTTAGCAAAATTTGACTAATAGGGTGCAAGCGTATCACCAGGGAGGACCCTATCCTCTGGCTGAGGGGACCCAGTACGCATAAAGAAACACTGGCGAAAGATCTCCCCTCCAATGGCTAGATGCAAACTCGGGATATCATTATGCTCAGTCCCTAGCACACGACCCACCTACAAAAACTAATGCATAGGTGAACTTCGTGCAACCGTCCCAAAACCAACCACACCAGTATAACCAGGAGAACTACCCTCCTAACTTGGTAAAAAAAAAATACAAAAACAAGAAAAAATGGAACCCTAGACAGGGGCAAACAACCAGCAACACGCACCACGATACCAGGCTAGAGGTAACTCCAACCGAAATCAGAACCAAGAGCCAAGCAATGCCCAATAGTAGAGAAAAAGGCCGCCTCTTTGAACAAACCATTCATGTTCGATATGTAGAGAGTACGGGCACTATACTCACCACTGTCCCGATCTCCCTGAGCTAAAAAAGCTATAGAGTAACCGAGGACAAGGAGGATCTTCCCAACAACCCGTTGTGATGCAAGAACCTTTCCCCCACCAAGGGAAAATCAACACTCAGCAGCAAAACCCAGATGACTCCGAGAAAAGCAACCATGAGATCTACATGACTGGGGAAGAGATGTTTTTCCAAACATGTAATCGTAACTATGACACCCCACCAGACACCACTATGTCAGGGGCTAGTACTAGTGCGTCGATTGCATCTTTGACCATTTCAAAGATGCCTATAGAACCATTTCTAAAGATGGCAAAGGGACCCAATAGGTGAGTAGGAAACTACTCCAAAGAAGCCCATAATTATAGCATCGTGGAAGATTTAACTCAATCTCCTACTACTATGTTAGCTCTGGAAGTACTATAGTCATGTGAAACAACGGAAAGCCCTACTTTCCGTGTTAGGCGCTATCAACCTTGCCGATAAGCGCCTGATGGATTTTGACTTAGACAAAGCCACCCCCTGGATTCCTTCCATGGTCGCCTTCCAGATAACATTATCGGTACAAAATATCACTATTCATTGATGTGTCATAGATGAGGGTGCATCGACATGCATCATGTCAAAACAATTTTGGCAGAAGTTAGGTTCTCCCGAACTAAAACCCTCAGTCATAACGCTTCTAGTGTACAACGGTCGTCCCTGAACACCCGTCGGCCTCTACCAAAATGTCCCAATATTCTTAGCCGGAAAGACGTTCCACATATACATTAAAGTCTTGGACGCTCACTTGGATTACAATATACTCCTCGGGTGGAGTTATATGTATGCCATGTCCACCATAGCCTCTCTATCTTCCGCATTATGATGTTCCCCTACGAGGACCGCATCATTACTGTAGAATAGTTGACACACAGTGAGAAGCATCCCCTAACAAACACGAATGTAATTCTACCCTATGTAGATACAGCCTCGGATAATCTTTCACGGTACCAAGAATATGGCCTTGGCCAATTCAAACCGTCGTTCGTCCTAGGGTCATTCCTAGGAGATCCTCCCATTATCCCTGAAGCATCAACCAATGTCACAGGGGCCCCAGTATGCATGATGTCAGCATCAAGTTCCAAGACTAGTCAGGACATAGACTCAAGTAGTAACGACAGCGAGGCATCGGCCACGGTAGCCTCTCTAGCCTACGTCGCCTCCAAAACCACTTTCCTCTACCCCCCAGCTGGCTTCGTCTCCCAATAGGTTTTGGAAACAATGGTATTACCCAACATATCATTGGAATTCCCAGTTTGGTACCCCGTTCCTCCTTCTAGAATAGGATCCACCCACGTTACTGCCACAGGGTTGAAGCCCCTCAGTCCCAAGGAGCCCCCACCCACCCAAGAAACAGCCAAGACCACCCCAGCAAAGGAAGCTCCCATTGCAAAACTAGTAATCATGGTCAAGAAAACTGAGAAGAGAGGAAAGAATATGGTGACCCCTGCCATTCAACAGGAATCACCAGTCTGTGCCATATGCAACGTAATAGGCCATCCTACCAATATATATCTAGAGCTGGATGAATTAAAACCACTCCTTGGCTCCGAAAAAGACATCTTGACACTGCGTTCCCGTAAAAAGGAACCTACCACCAAAGGAAAAGGAAAAGCGTTGCATACCAATCACACATGCACTCTCTATAGAAACTATGGGCACTATACCCATTATTGTCTAGAGATACAATGATATAGGGACACCTTACATGTGAACGAGCGATCCTATCAAGAGGATCCCTCCATCCAATCTGTTGGCGATGAGCCTCGCACCATCCAATATTTACAAATGGAACGTAGGGTTGTAGAAATACCCCCAGTTATGCCCATTATATGTTGTACGTTGTGCGATGAACGTGGCCACTTCCTCAAAGAGTACATAGCCTTGGATCTCATCCAGAGATGGTATCCAATTGAAAGGCTTTACTACGTGGGACTACGAGCAACATATTTTACATGCCTGTTATGCACCAACAATCACCTTTTGGATAATTTTCACTACATAGCTCGCTTGCAGTTAGCCCTTGCTAGCCTCAGCTCAGCCATAGTCTGACTTTCCTAAGAAAACGACATGGATACTGAGTTCACAAGCAGCTCCATGACCCAAGAAGATGAGATGAGTGCATCCATCATGTTCTTGACAACCAAAGAGCAGCCCACTAGGGAACCCCTAGTTACCCCCAACCGCTCTTCACAGGGATGACTAGCATGTACGTTATGCAAAAAGACAGACCATGCAGTCGTCCATTGCCCTGATTTTGTAGCCTTCCGGCGCTGGCTCCCCATCAAACCTCAAAGTGAACTCAAAAAAACCTTCATATCAAGGATATTTTGCTTGATATGTCATGAAAATCATTATGAGTGACATTGTAGTTATTCCTCGCAAATTCATCCCACCATCGACATGATTAATGCCATAGAAAAGAGACAGGACGAACTTCGGGAATGGCATAAAAAGTACATCATCGGGTTAATGTCCCCACCCCCGCAATGGTGTATCAATAAAGATAAGACAACACACCAAAAAAGTGTAACCTCAGCCAATCCTAGGATAACATGTGTCCTATGTGATCTGAACGATCATCGAGTCAACAAATGCAGAGAACTGAAACCCCTTGCAAACATTCTCCGCATAGTCTCTTCTCTCCCTCAAAAAATTCTCTCCAACCAAGAGAAGATCAAACACATTTATTACCGGATTTGTTCGCACTTTAACCATACGTTTAAGTATGTACATCTCGCCAAGCTAAGAGTGGCACAAGCTGTGTTGAGTCTACACTCCACCAAAGAGGTAGATGCACCTAAGTCAACAATACGGAAATGGAAGCTGTAATATTCCAAAATTAGCATACAGCTAATTGGAATATTGATTTTTGTTTTTATCACCTAGAAGTTGAATAAATGGGTAAGGATGCCGAGGAATAATAAAATATGAATAAATTCCCTCATAATGTGAAAAGGGATCATCAGATGAGCTGGAATTCACACCCTCATGTGTTAAAAGGGACTTTTTTCATGTGGACAAGGTCAATTTTGACCAAGTCAATAGTGTTGGGATAGGAGGTGGAGATCATCTTTAGAGACAACGCAAAGATAGTGGGAGAAATATTCCTTGGTGGAGGAAACCCTAATGAGTGGGACCCAAGGTGATAGGGCTTCCATTTGTATAAAAGGAGGGCAAGGCAGCCATATGAAGACATGTTATTGATTATTGATTTTATGGTCTGTATGACTTTGTGCTTTCTCCAACTATTTAGTTGAGATTGTTGTGCTTCTTAGCACAAGGTTTTCCTATTTAGGAATGCCTTATCCTTTCTTGAGAGGCCTATTGAGGGAGCTTGTACTGAATTTCTCCACATCCAGGCTTAAGGCTAAGCTACCTCCTTCAGCTACAGTGCAGTTTTTGTTTAAAGCTGGGTTGTGTTGCACAGTGTTGCAGTGGAGGGTTGAGAACACCACTTCTAGAGCTTTTTTTTCAGAGGAGGGAGCTTCCATTACATTAGGAGATCAATGAGGAAGAATTTGGAGCTAATTTCAGATCTTGCCACTTGGCCAACCTATTTTCTTTCACCTACAGCACAGTATCCCTCAGTGACTGCGTTATTTTTGTGACCATTTGCAGTGAGGGGTTGCAATGATTATATGGAGGGTGAGATCTTCAGTGTTAGGATCAACCATTCACTTGGAAGATCCATTGGAGGAGGTACATTCATCTTGTGAATCATCTTCAGCCATATACATCCAGTTCTTGAGTTGCAGCTACTATTCAATCCTAGGACTGCAACTCCGACATTTTTGCACTTTTGCATATTTCAGGAAATCCTTCCCGGATTGTCTTGAAATTGTGTTTGGGAGCTTAGATATTCACTCCAAACATTGTATGAGCCATATATTTTCATATTTATGTTATTTCACATTCCCATGTAGAAGTGTACCATCTATGACTGCGCAGTACATGTTCATGAACATTCTGCAATATAGCAACATTTCACTTTTGGCATATGTATTCATGGGAGGGTTGTTTGCACTGATTATTTGAGTATGCATACTTCTATTGTACTGATTTTCTGCTGATTTAAATAATAAAATGGCTTCTTGGTTTCCATACATTTTGGTATGATGTTATTGACTGCTATTTCCAATTTTGTGTTCATGTATTGCTGCATCCCCATTTTGGGATATTACAGTGCTATCAGAGCATAATCTTGGCTCAACCTATGGAATCTCAACCAATATGCTATCAAGAAGACAAGAAGAAGAAAATATGAACAGAAAAGATAGAAATAAGACTCCATTCTTTGGAGGAAGAAAAGAGGAGAGAATTCCAAAGTTTATTTCTCAAACTTTACAGAGCATTCATGGAGATCTCAAGAAGATGAGAAGGGAGATGTGGGAGATGTGTATAGAATCTCCAAGAGAGTTTGGATTTGAATCAAACCCTAGATTTTCATATGATGAGTGTGAGCATGTAGCCACACATTATGATGCACAGTACAGTCATATGCCCATATTTTCCATGAGAGAGAAGGAAGAAGAAGGAATGACTAGGAGGGAAACTCTTAGTGATTTTCTACAAGAGTATGAGTCTCAAACTCAGAAGTTTAGAGATAATATTACTTTTCCAGAGTTTTGAAAGATCAAGGTGAAGAGAAGAAAGCAACATGATAGAGGTAGATTCCTTCTATCTACTTTTGATGGTTCACGTACATGTTCAGCTAGAGCTTGGGTGGAGGAGCTAGACTCCTATTTGCAACAACATCACAAGATGAAGCCATCAAAGTTGCAGTGCTGCATTTTGGAGGTAAGGCCTATGCATGGTGGATATTTTATTCTTTTTCTTTGAAAAAATGAAAATAATTCTTCTTATGCAATGTTTACTAACACATTAGTGGAAATATTTGATGGAAAAATTTTTGCAACACATGTGATGAAGTTAAACAAACCTAAGCAAACAAAAGCCTTTCATGTGATGGGGGAAACCATAAATTCAACTCCACTTCAGAAAACCATTGAGGAGGCTGATATATTGCATCATACCTTGCTAGAGGCAAGACCTCTATCTTATATTCTTGAGAAATAGGGTATGGAGATCCTTTTTCCAAAAGAGGATCCAGTCATTGGGAAGTTGCCCATACATATTGATGAGTATGAGGGCAATAACATTGTCATGTCTAGAGTTTATCTAGCACCTCATGTAGATGAAGAGGGAGATCTTGCCCCAACAAGAGGGATTCTTGCATCATTGCAAGGAATTCCCTAGGATCTCATATGTGGAGATCAAGGCACAACTCATGATCTACATGTGTCATTGATGATACGGTGTTAAATTATGGAGATAAAAGGAGGAAGTAGGGAGGATGACCAACATCATGAGATGAGGACAACACACCCCTATATATCTCAGGAGGTTGATGCACCTGAGAGGGAGACTGGATTTCATAGTGAGGGAAAGGACAATTCTGTCCATCCATATATACAGTCTACTCTTTATGATGATGTCTCATTGCATGGAAACATTTCACCGGGGAGACCACTAGATCAACAGATGGTGAGGGATGCTTCACATTTGGAGGCATTACTCATTGATTTCAGAGGAGTGGAGACCTTGGGAGATATTGGTATAGTGTTGGGAGTCTTTGGTAGACTCAAGGAGATAAGGAGAATTCTCTCAACATCATCATTACCCACTCTCATTTCAAATTCTACGCTATGGTAGAAGCAGCATGGGAAGGATAGAAACCTTCGAACTTGCATCTTTGGCATGGGAGATGTAAAAGAAGAGGACAACCATATGACATATGTTCTTCATGATAGTTCATCAGCGCTGTCACTATGGAGGATAGATCCATATTGGCATTTCCAGCTATTGGCGTAGTATTCCAGGGATCTTTTTGCTTGTATGATATTGGATGACTAGTTGCATGAGGAGGGATATTTAGTCAAAGATGAAGTCATCTACTATCATGGTAGGATCTTCTTATCTAGAGATTCCAAGCTCAAGGAGAAGTTGCTACTAGCAGCTCATGAGGATTTTCTCTTCAGCCACACTTATTCTATGAGAGCATACCACACCATCATGGAGGGGTACATTTGGGAAGGCTTTGAAGAGGAGATATATCAACATATGAGGAGATGCATGGATCATGTGGAGATGGAGGAGATACATAAATCTTTGGAATAGTTAGCACAACCACCTCTTTTCTCTTTAAGGATGAGAGGGGACTCATCTATGAGCCACTTCATTTGCATGGGAAAAACATATGGTAAGGGTATTGTTTGTTTGCATAATGATTTGTATAATGTATATGTGCAACCCTTAACCATATATTTGTAGGATATTGCTCAAGGAAGGAGCATTCTTACTTCTAGACTTCATGGTCTACTTGAGACCATAAGAAGTATTGGTGATGGCCACTCCCTAGGAAGACTTGGGGAGGTTGTATCTTTTGTAGAACATGCTTACTTTGCACCATACACCATACACTTTATCCAAACTTGTGAGGAGATTGGGGCAGCAAGAAAGTGGTGGGGAGGCCACCCATCATTTCATTTTCTGTTGTAGTTGAGAGTCAAACTGCGTTGGTTTCATTTGAGGGACCATTATCCTTCTCCCTTGCTACATATGGAAGCAAGTATGATTCTCATTATGGTTCCCTATGTTGTTGTTGTTATTTTTTTTATTGGGAACATGATTGGGGGAGAGACACATTGGATGGATGTGTCATTTGGGGAAGAGGATTCCCACACTTTTTGCATTACATGTTCTAATGGGAGAATGGGAGGTGATATGGCCACCAAAACAACACACTTGTTTCTTTATGAGGTGGGCCATGAGATTGATTGGAGCACTTGGGCTATGACTCTCATAAATCATTGGGAGAAATTTATCGATGAGTTGCCATATCATGTTGTGCAACAGCAGTTAGGAGAACTGTGTTGTGACCACTTGGGAAACTGTTGTTACCTTTTAGCTCTACATGAAACCTTTAGTATTCCCCTCACTTGTATGCCATATGATGGTGATTTCCTATTCATCATATATTGGATGGTTTGGGCCAGCATGATTCACAACATTGGAGGGAAGATCTTTGGAGATCCAGTTTCCTTCTTGCCACTTGGAGGCAACACTTTTGAAGCCCAAGAGCAAAAAATAATATACACTTACCATAAGTGGAGAGGAGGAAAGCGTGGGGTAGGCTATTTTGTCTACCATGAACCAATTTTCAGCCCACCTACATTGCAGGAGCTCAAGGTGGAAGAGGATTTTCAAGAGTTGCCATGTTGGGACGTAACTCATTTTGTATGGATGATTGCTTGGGGATGGAGGATCCACATGGGAATGATATTTCCCAACACTTTTCAGATCCCATTCCTCAAGGGGAACTTTGGAAAACACCTTATTGCCTTCTTGAGTACTGTACTTGTTCATGATGATAGCTATTTAGCTAACTTGCATGCTTGGGAGGGGCAATATGGAGATTTATTGATGAGACAACATCTCATTCATTGGAGGAGCATATCACATGTGGATTATACAGTAGGGGGAGGGGAGACTTCTTAGTTATATCCTTGCAGTTTCTTGAGGACAAGTAACATTTGGGAGCGGAGGAATGTAATATTCCAAAATTAGCATACAGCTAATTGGAATATTGATTTTTGTTTTTATCACCTAGCAGTTGAATAAATGGGTAAGGAGGCCCATGCATAATAAAAATATGAATAAAATCCCTCATAATGTGAAAAGGGATCATCAGAGCAGCTGGATTTCACACCCTCATTTGTGAAAAGGGACTTTTCTCATGTGGACAAGGTCAAGTTTGACCAAGTCAACAATGCTGGGATAGGAGGTGGAGATAATATTTAGAGACAACGCAGAGATAGTGGGAGGAATATTCCTTGGTGGAGGAAACCCTAATGAGTGGGACCCAAGGTGAGAGGGCTTCCATTTGTATAAAAGGAGGGCAAGGCAGCCATATGAAGACATGTTATTGATTATTGATTTTATGGTCTGTATGACTTTGTGCTTTCTCCAACTGTTTAGTTGAGATTGTTGTGCTGCTTAGCACAAGGTTTTCCTATTTAGGAATTCCTTCTCCTTTCCTGAGAGGCCTCTTGAGGGAGCTTGTACTGAATTTCTCCACATTCAGGCTCGAGGTTAAGCTACCTCCTTTAGCTACAATAGAGTTTCTGTTTAAAGTTGGGTTGTGTTGCAGGGTGTTGTAGTGGAGGGTTGAGAACCCCACTTCCGGAGCTTGTTTTTCGGAGGAGGGAGCTTCCATTAATTTGGGAGATCATTGAAGAAGTATTTGGAGCTGATTGCGGACCTTGGCACTTGGCCAACCTATTTTATTTGACCTACAGCACAGTATCCCTCAGTGACTGCGTTATTTCTGTGACCATTTGTAGTGAGGGGTTGCAGTGTTTATTTGGAGGGTGAGCTCTTCAGTGTTAGGATCAGCCTTTCACTTGGAAGATCCATTGGAGGAGGTTTATTCATCTTGTGTAGCATCTTCAGCCATCTCCATCCAATTCTTGAGTTGTAGCTGCTATTCAGTCCTAGGACTGTAACTCCGACATTTTTACACTTTTGCATATTTCAGGAAATCCTTCCCGGATTGTCTTGAAATTGTGTTTGGGAGCTTAGATCTTCAATCCCAACATTGTATGAGCCATCTATTTGAAGATTTATGTTATTTCACATTCCCATCTAGCAGTATACCATCTATGACTGTGTTGTACATGTTCATGAACATTCTAAAATATAGAAGCATTTCACTTTTGGCATATGTATTCATGGGAGGCTTGTTTGCCTTGGTTATTTGAGTATGTACACTTATATTGTACTCATTTGCTGCTGATTTACATAATAAAATGGCTGCATGGTTTCCATACATTTTGGTATGATGTTATTCACTTCTATTTCCAGTTTTGTGTTCATGTATTGTTGCATCCCCATTTTGGGATATTACAGAAGCAGAAGAACACCTCTTCTACGACCGACCCTTTCCAAGAATCCACATTAGGAACAACGAGTAGCATAGAATCCCACACTATTTACTCCATTGGCTCAGTGATACCGTGCACCATCTGCACTAGCCAAAATCACACACCAGAGTCATGCCTGCTAATGGAAACATTCAGGCACCTCTGTGGCAGGCGCAATTTCCACCTACCAGAAATCGACCATCCTAGCGGGGAACCCAAACTTGCACTCATATAGAATCCCATTACAGATATTCTTCCCCCGCCAAATGCTAATGACACAATCCACCATATACGATTTGTATCATCTCATATTAGCGATAGTATTACTGCCTCCCCCCCGTCCTAGGATTTCCACTATATTCCTGTCGCAAAAAAATAAGGTACCTTGTGCTTTTGCATTGATTTCCACAAAATCCCAAATTTTCATGCCTCCATAAAACTCCTCGATGACACCCAACCTCTAGAGCAGTGCTTAGTACAACTAGAGCTTGTCAACGAAAATCGACGACAATCGCTGCAACACAACGAGGCCCACTAGAAAAGGATAAAAGCATCATTTGACTGCCACATCACCCCTCGCTCATTCACTGAGGGAGAATTATTCCTCCCCTATGATGTCGCAAAAGAGGCCTTAGGGCTAGGAAAGTTTGAAACCTTCTAGAAAGGACCCTACATCATTAAACACTGCCTCCGAGAGGGGACATACATCTTGATAAAACCAGACGGGACTTGCCTCACTAACCCCATCAACGTCCTTTACCTCAAGAAATTCTACCCATAAAGGCCCTGACAACCCTTCCCCTAGTGTAAGAGTACACAAAAACCCAACCACTCAAAATTTTTCACCCAAAGACTTATTTAAAAGTGCTCAAAATGTCACCATGGATCACCAAAACGAACCCTATTTCGGATTTGCTGATGGAGCATCAAGATGGTCTCAAAATTTAGCCGCCACTGCTTGGGTAATTTACTGCCTTGACTGATCACCTCTGTGTTCAAATGGTGTGTGTATTGGTTCAACAACAAACAATCAGGTAGAATATGATTCCGTCATCAGACTTATGTGCGATGCCTTCCATCGGGGCATTCGCCAGATGCATATCTACCTCGATTACCAGCTAGTAGTGTCACAGCGAAACAAAACATTTGAGACAAGTGATACACATCTGTTTAGAAAATATTTGCGTGCCAAAATATTAAGCAGACAATTTGACTATATCACATTTTCACATGTGCCAAGGAGTAAAAACCAAACAGGTGATCACATAGCTAACAATATCCTAAACTGGAATGCATCTCAAATAAACCATTATACATAAAACCAAAAATATAGATATCCATCAGCACAACAAGATATATAAACCAAAACAGGCGATACATCATGTAGATACGTAAATAATATCTCTCACATATATATCAAAAACTATGTATATCTGAGTACAAAAAATAGTGTGACCGGCCCAATAGCCAGTCCAAAGATACAAATTCATAAAAAATAAGGGAAGCATTCTTATAACAGGTGGTTTCCTTGTGTACAAAAATTCTCTAGGGGTTCCCCCTCAAGCGGGGCACCTAGACCCACCATTTCTCTCGATACCACCACCGGAGCTGTTGTCGCAACTGTGATCGCCACCCGACGTAGAATGGGCCGATAATCCCTCTCACGGGCCATCAGTGTCTCTAACCAGAACTCCTCGAAGTCATCCATGAAACCTCGAGTAGGCATACCTTGGGTCAAGTAGTCCACTCGACCCCAGAAGTCCTCAAGAGCAGTCATCTGAGCCATCAGTACTGCAATTCGTGCCTCTGTCGCATTAGCATGAGCTCACTCAGCCGCAACCTCTATAGAAGCGGAGCTGCTATCCTCACCTGAGGGGCTAGCACCATCTCTGCCAGGTCCACCGGCACCACCGCCTGGTCCACCTGCATCACCTCCTCCCTGACCACCAGTCGGGCCATGGGGCGACCCACCTCGCCAACATCTGCACGAGTAACAAAAACAATGTTAGTGGTACTAGCGAAACACGTAAGTACATACATACTCAAACAAATGCTGAAAAAACATATAAACCATACCTGCAGGTCCCCAAACATAACCAAAAGGGAGACCCATGTCTAGGTCACCCTGGAAGTCCATTCCCGTATACGAGTATGGAAAGAAAATTTGTGGCTTGGCCTCGAACCAAGCCTCTATCGTGCCATTCCAATAACACCCAACCATGCCACCACCACCCCGCGACATCACTAGAGCCCACCTCTTCATACGTGGCTCTCGTGGCCACTCAATAGGCACCACCACCACCGGCCTCAGTAGCACCACCCTGTTGTACATGATGTTGCATAGGATACTGGCATACGCAAATGACTTTGATCCACGTTGGACCTTTTTCAATTGCGACACTATACCATCAAAACAAAAATGGGTGAAGTCAAAACAATGTCCAGACCTTAACCGGCGCAAAAATCCAACATGCGGGTCAGACGCCCGATGCGGAGCAAATGAGCCTACAAATAGGACGATCATTTCCAGAGTACACCACTCTGCCACATCTGTAACTGATGAGATACTAATGCATCCCTCAGTAAGAGGTGCCCCCCCACAATGACACCTCCGGAATCTATCCAGGTTCACCCTCCCAGAGGACAGTGGGTAGATCAGCGCCTCACCCTGAGGCAGTAACCCGGTCACAAAGTAGATATCCGTCTCAAGAAGGATCACCAAGTTCATCCTGTTAGCCTCCTATATCAATAGGTTTCATCTTTCATGATTGTCTTGATGGAAGTGTGGAATATGTTCAAACCTTCTTACTTGAGCAAAGGTGTTCCATATTCTTAAAAAAACCAAAAAAATCAAAAAATTTAAAAAATGTAAAGAGGGTATACCCTAAAAGAAAGATCAAAGGGTAAAAAGAATAAAAATGGTCAAAAAGAGAAAAAATGAACCCCAAGCAAAAATAGACCAAGGAAAGTGTGCAAATCCAAATGCCACTAATTTTTACTCTGTTGTAATAAATCAATTGTGTGCAGCTTGTGGAACTTTTGCCACAATTCATGAATAAGTCAAACTGTTTAAACTTGGCTTAGTCATATTTCAATTTCATGTTATAGATTAGAGAATAAATATCTAGCCAAACAGTTTAATCTTGGAAGATAAGTAGATAGGTAGATTTAATAAGAGGTGCTCAACAGTTTAATCTGAGCCCTTGGATGTAATAAGGGTAGAATTAGATAGATTTGCCTTGTAAAAAGAAAAGATTGAAAAGGGTTTGCAAGTCTAAATTCACCCTAATAAAGAAGACAAAATGGTAGTGTTAAGTAGATAGGGTAGGTAGATGGTGCTGCAAAGTGTTATCTGATGAATGGTGCTGCTACATGTTAGTTAAATCATTTACTTTCATCACAAGTACTAAAGCAGGAAATACACTGAAAAATCACAGCAAGCAAAGTCAAATTCATTAACCTCCCTCATCATTTTTCCCCCTCAAGAGTTTTACTAATTTCCCCCAAAAGTACTAAGGTATTTGGAGATCAAAAGGGCTCAAGGCATTTCCTTGACTTCTGGAGGGACCGGACCCTCGGCCTAATGATCAAAAAGACCTAAGCACTTGAAATAATTCATCATTGTTATCTTCCATCTTTAACTTTTTCCTAAGTAAAATCCTATTTTACTTAGGAAACTGATGCAAAATTCCATAAAAATTCCTCAAAACAACTTGTTATTCTAAGTTTAAGTGTTGAAGATAAAATGTTGCAATTTACTTCACAAGTTATCACTTTCTTAGATGTACAAAGATGTTTTGATTTTCCTTGTCCTTTGCCATATTAACATTTAATTCTACTATATTAAATCCCTAGTGAAATCCCTTTTCCTAAGTATATAACTCCCTTTTCTAATAAATATCCCCAAAACCCTTTATTATAATGTTTTACCAAAGTATATATTCCCGCACATTGAAAATAAAACCCCGCTTTATAAACCCTTTGGTGAAATATATCGTTATACCATTAATCCCCGCCCTATGGTGAATTAGTTATGTATTGATTAATTTACCATATAATAAAATATAT
Source organism: Pinus albicaulis (assembly GCA_034641835.2). NCBI lineage: Eukaryota > Viridiplantae > Streptophyta > Pinopsida > Pinales > Pinaceae > Pinus > Pinus albicaulis. The sequence goes on along the minus strand of MU968402.1, from coordinate 47,729 downwards.
ATAAAAAAGCTTTAGACATACGATAAGTATGTTTAATACCAAAACATATCAATAAACTTTGCGAAAGTCTACGCCACCGTGTTCCGTCCACATGGCATTCCACCTGGCCAAGCTCCGCCGCAATCCATTTCATAATTTCATGGGGTTAATTAATCATTTGGACTAATTAACAACCATTTCTGCCTATAAACTTTTCCCCGGGGTGATTAGATCACGCATTAAAACCTTTTTAAAACCCCGACGGGCCCACCTTTGAAATCGCACAAGTTCCCCGTCCTTTCAGTCGTTGGATCGTCCGTTCGTTGATCAACGGTGATCATTAATCCCGCTGCCCATCCCTTGCCAGCATGTTAACCAGCGGGGGATGGGCAGTTTTTGAAAAGTCAGCATTCCACGTGGCGTTAAAACTATGGAATCGCTCCCCCCGCGTCCTTTACCGCTCGGTCTACTGTAAAGTGCTCACCGCTTTACCACTTACCGCGTATACCGCCGTCCCACTTTTACGTCACCTCGCACGGCCACATCGCTCATCACCTCGAAAAAAACAAAAACCCCTTTTAACTTGTAAATAAGCCATTTTTCACGTTTTTCCTGTTATTTTCGTTATTCTGAAAATGACAGAGCTCCCGCTGCGATTTTCAAATTTCCACTGTAATTGATCATTCCGCCCCAAAATTCCGCTGCGCCCGTGTTGAAGAACAGTCCCGCCATTACCTGTTACCTGTGAAAGAACCAGTTTCCGTTTAAAAACAGGTATTTATTTTTTACGCCCGACTGCAAGTAAAACTCAATTTCCTTTGTTTTTTCGCTGAAAAAGTGGTTAAAAATCATCACTGAGTCCTCCCTGGAGATTTTAAACCTGTGAAATTGCTCCCCGGAACTGCAAATTCTTCTAATTTCCTTCATTTCAAGAATCCCGCCCGGCCCGTGAAGAAAACCAAAAACCTCCATTTTGAATCCACAAGAACCAAAATGGAGGCCCCGGCAGCTCTTAATATCACTCCATTGAATGCTCCTCACCGTGAATTAGACTATTTACCTCTGATAGATGAAGATTTCCAAATTAAAGACCTGCATTTTGATGAAAGTCCCCATTGAGCTATTGTCGCTGCAGAGACGAATACTCAAAGGGGCAAGATCTTATAGGGTTGTAGGAATCCAATTTCCCGAGATATCTCATCCCCTCAGTCCTTATTTTCCCAGAAATTATCCAATGCTATCATGCCAATTATGATCCAAATCAGAAAGCAGTTTTATCCCCAAGTCAAAGCGTATCAAAATCAAAGAGTATCAGTGGATAAAGTGTATCAGGTAAAATTCAGAGTGAAAAGTCAAAACAAAGTTACAGAGCAGTCAAAGGTAAACAGTAAAAATGAAGTTACAGAGCAGTCAAAGGTAAACAGTAAAAATGAAGTTACAGAGGCAGTAAAATGGTAAAAATAAATGAAAGTACTTTCACCAAAATTTAAGTTTGTCTAAAGTGAAAGTAAAACAGTCAAAAGAGCAAGAAAGTAAAAAGATGAAAAAACATAACAAGAAGGAACATTTTTGCAGAAATTACATGTTTTAGTCATTATTTTGCAGAAACTATTGTGACCAATACAAGATGAATTTTTCAAAACTGAAGGAGGTTTATGTTCTTAAGAGTACCATCTACAAACACCTCTCTCACTTTCCTAACAGCTATTATGGTTTTGGAAATATTAAACAATGTTGAAAAGCACTTTTTGCAGAAAATTACAGTCAAGTCATCATTTTGCAGAGCATATTGTGGCCAATTAGAAATACATTTCACAAAACTGAAGGAGGGTTTTGTTCCTAAGAGACCCATATACAAAAACCTATCTCCGTTTTTGCACAGTGGTTTTATAATGAGAGATACATGCGCATCTTTACAGGCCATTTTTCAGACTCTGTAAAACTCTGTTTTACACATATTTTTTACAGAGAATATTATGTACAGCTGGAGAGGAATTTTGGGAAACTGAAAGAGGTTTATCTCACCAACATATTAGTACACAATAACCTCTTTCACTTTTTACATATCTATTATGGATTGAGAAATACGAAGATATCATTGGACCCTAAGTTTGCAGAATTGTTGGAGCAGATTGCACAAAGAAAGGAAGCAGTTAGTGACTTGGATGCCTCATCATCAACTAAGAGTTGGATCAGATTCGAATTCTCCTCTTTGTCATCACCTATCCATCAAAAATAGTGCCAAATAGTTTGATTTTCCTTTACTTTAGTTCTATTTATGTAAATAGTTGGAGAGATTTGTGAACCAATTTTAATATTTGTTTCAAGATATTTTAGTTTAGAATTTGTATAAATACTCCACTCTTGGAAGCATTTGGGGTGGATTCTATTACTCTGCTGTAACACTGAGATTTTCAGAATAAAAGCTTTTGGAGAAATTTACTTGTGGCTTACTGGATGACGATTTGAAGCACTGGACTTGTTGCAAGATTCATGTGTTGGACTACAGTTCAATAAGTGTTTCTACCCTTTGTCTGAAATTTTATATTAGTTTATAATACCATCATATCCATTTCTGAATAATTTACATAAAGGATTGAAACAGAATTTGCTTAATTGTACTCTGTTTTCAAATGTGATTGTTACTAAATGTTTTCTTCTAAATTAGCTATAAGCATGAATTCTTAAATTCTCCTGCTTCGCTAATTTAAGCACTGTTGATTGCTATAATAAAGAATCCTTTATTGCTCTTTGTTTGTAGTCAATTCACTTCATTCCTTTGAACATGGTGAAAGATTCTTAGTTGCCTTTCATCCCTTCAAGATCATCCCACCCACTTTAAATTTTAAGGATTGTTCTCTGTCTAGCTATCTTGCCCTGTAATACCATCTTGTGCGTAGAATAGAAATCCAGTAAAGCCATCCTTGGACTCCATAGCCCAATGGACTGAAAGCTCTCAGCCTTGCCCTTAGTTTGTGGATTCCACCAATTTCCCAAAACAAATTTCGAATCTATAACTAGCCTAAAACCTTTCAAGAACAAAGATAAATCATAAAGAGAGAGCCCTCTCTGGATGCAGATTGGCTAGATTCTGCATCTAAATGGTTGGTTTGTGGTTACCTCGGGTATACTTTCCTCTTACACAACTTCTAGGAAAACCTGAGTGATAACATAGTGGCGACCATACTGGGGACCTGAATCATTTTATCGATACTATTGTTTGATTTATAATCTACAGACAGAGTCTGAAAATCAGCCAGGAAGCCTTTGAAATTGCTTTTGCTATGCAATTGCAAAAGTAAATAAATGTTGTTTCAAGTCTATCTCTGATTTAGCTTATAAGTTGAATCTTAGTTTCAAATTTTTCAATCAAATTCTCTAGTTTAAACAGATCTTTGAGGAAATCTTAATCACATATCATTATTTCTTAAAGAATTTGTAGAAGTTGTATTTATTTTTCAAATAAAACCCAAAATTCAAAAACACATATTCTAAGAAAACTGGCTTCAGAAAGGATTCGACATACTAGGTCAAACCCTGACCCAAATCCACCACCAATTTTTGAAAATCCAAATCTGATCCCTAGGATTCTTAGAATACAAGGAAGTCAAGAAAGTTCTGAAAGAGGAAGTCAGGAAAGTACAGGTAGTTCTAGACCACTCTCTAGATCTGCATCTTGTCCTGTGAAAATTATTTATATTGACGACGTTCCTTTTGACGCTAGATTTGAAACATCTTTGTTTGTAAATTTTTCTGAGACTGAATTATCTAGGTTGATTCCAGATCCTTGGTTCATTGAAGAATTGCAATATAGATTTGTTTCGCATCATCTTGACAGAGAATTTCATAACTCCATTCAATCTGAGCAAGCCTTTGAAGAAAGCTCAAACATTTCTGTAATAACTTTGCATCTATAACTAGCCTAAAATCATTCAAAAACAAAGATAAATCATAAAGAGAGAGCCCTCTCTGGATGCAGATTGGCTAGATTCTGCATCTAAAAGATTGGTTTGTGGTTACCTCGGGTATACTTTCCTCTTACACAACTTCTAGGAAAACCTGAGTGATAACATAGTGGCGACCATACTGGGGACCTGAATCATTTTTATTTGTTATTATTTTTCAATTATAAGCTATAGACAGAGTCTGAAGATCAGCCAGGAAGCCTTTGAAATTGCTTTTGCTCTGCAAATGCAATAGTAAATAAAAGCTGCTTCAGTCTATCTCTGATTTAGCTTATATACTGAACCTTAGTTTCAAAAATTTTTAATCAGACTCTCTAGTTCAATAAATCTTTAAGAAAGTTTAAATCTCATATCTAAAGCCTCTTAAAGAAATCATAGAAGTTGTTTTGAAAATTCATAAAAAAATAAAATAATCATAAAATATTCAAAATTTGGTTTCCTGAAGAACTAACTTTTTCTTCAGAATTGTTTTACAGGTTTAGATCTGATCTATGATGGTGGACAGGGATCATACACACAAAGGTTAAAATCATCCACCTGGCGACTCCAAAATCAATTTCACTACTAAGACTCCACTGGAGGAATGAACCTGGAAGAACAATATGGAAAGATCAGGCTTTCAACTTGGATTGTTATCCAAGACATTATGTTCTTTCTAAATTGATTGAGTTTTCCAATGTATATTGTATTTTAGAGAAGATCTTAGAGTAGTTTTTAATTTATCTCTTTTGAAAATTGTAAATATAAAATCACCATGCACATTTAAGCATCATTCTTCTGACTCTTTTGATATCATTTTCCAATCAAGACACTGTAGATCAGAGATCCAGAGCTTCAAGTTTCAGAGAAATTCCACAACCAAATAATCCATAGTCCAAAGCATTAATAATGATACTGGATGACAGGGTTTGTGGAAAATCTTTCATTTGATGAAATTTTAAATGAATTCAGGGATGAGTTATCAAAAATTCAGTTTGATGAGGATTTTCTAAGAGATTTCTTTCTTCTCTTAAAATCAAGAAAATGTTCTCCTCAAGTTAAAAAATGGATTCTTGATATAATTTCTGAAAATTATGAAAATGAAATCAAACTTTTGCATTCTCAAATTCAGTCATACAATTTCCGAAATCCTAAAGAATTCTTTGAAAATCTTCCTTCTCCAAAGCAAGAGGAAATTGTATTATCTTTTGACCTGCATATTGAGGATGATTATTCTTTCAAACACAAGACTGAAGAAATAAGTTCATGGTCTAATATTCATAATTCAATTGAACAATTAGTCATTGAAGGGCTAGAAGTAAATAACATACATCATGCTTTTATTGATCCTATATCAGATTATATGGAGAATATTTTGAGCCCAAATTTGCAAACATGTTTTCTCTATAAGGATCAAATACATCATAAGTGGCCTTTACACATCATATCATTTATTATAAAGGCACATGATCATAACATACTTCCAATTTTGATCACAAGCAATCAAGTTATCCATTTATTTTTACAGCTACTTGATTGGCTTCATTGGCATTTTTGTATTACCTGATTCAATAAGACTTTTAGTAGATTAGAGTAGGTAAATGAGTGCTAATAAGCTCAGAATTTTGAGCATTTTTTTAGTTGTCAATTTTTTAGCTAGTTTTTCATTAAGTTGGTTTGAAAATTTTTGTGTGTTGTTTTAGTTTCAGATCAGATTTCAGGTTGCAGAAAAAGGACTATATTCAATTCAAGATTTCCAACTGGGAAACGCAGTTTGGATTGAATGGTGAATTGCTGAAGTTGAAGCCCGAAGTGAAGGCCCTAAGTTCCAAAAGTTTCACTATCATATGTAAAATAAAGCTACCAGAAGGAGGAAGATTTCATACTTTCAGTTTGAAGACATTTTGAGGCATCTGATCTGTTGTTCTTAACTTTCCACAAGGAAAAGCCATCCCCAAGTGGAGCCAGTGTTAGCCTCCTATATCAATAGGTTTCATCTTTCATGATTGTCTTGATGGAAGTGTGGAATATGTTCAAACCTTCTTACTTGAGCAAAGGTGTTCCATATTCTTAAAAACCAAAAAAAAAAAAAATCAAAAAATTTAAAAAATGTAAAGAGGGTATACCCTAAAAGAAAGATCAAAGGGTAAAAAGAATAAAAATGGTCAAAAAGAGAAAAAATGAACCCCAAGCAAAAAATAGACCAAGGAAAGTGTGCAAATCCAAATGCCACTAATTTTTACTCCGTTGTAATAAATCAATTGTGTGCAGCTTGTGAAAATTTTGCCACAATTCATGAATAAGTCAAACTGTTTAAACTTGGCTTAGTCATATTTCAATTTCATGTTATAGATTAGAGAATAAATATCTAGCCAAACAGTTTAATCTTGGCAGATAAGTAGATAGGTAGAGTTAATATGAGGTGCTCAACAGTTTAATCTGAGCCCTTGGATGTAATAAGGGTAGAATTAGATAGATTTGCCTTGTAAAAAGAAAAGATTGAAAAGGGTTTGCAAGTCTAAATGCACCCTAATAAAGAAGACAAAATGGTAGTGTTAAGTAGATAGGGTAGGTAGATGGTGCTACAAAGTGTTATATGATGAATGGTGCTGCTACATGTTGGTTAATCATTTACTTTCATCACAAGTACTAAAGCAGGAAATACACTGGAAAATCACAGCAAGCAAAGTCAAATTCATTAACCTCCCTCATCATTTTTTCCCCCTCAAGAGTTTTACTAATTTCCCCAAAAGTACTAAGGTAATTTGAGATCAAAGGGGCTCAAGGCATTTCCTTGACTTCTGGAGGGACCGGACCCTCGGCCTAATGATCAAAAAGACCTAAGCACTTGAAATAATCCATCATTGTTATCTTCCATCTTTAACTTTTTCCAAAGTAAAATCCTATTTTACTTAGAAAACTGATGCGACATTCCATAAAATTCCTCAAAACAACTTGTTATTCTAAGTTTAAGTGTTGAAGATAAAATGTTGCAATTTACTTCATAAGTTATCACTTTCTTAGATGTACAAAGATGTTTTGATTTTCCTTGTCCTTTTTCATATTAACATTTGATTTTACTATATTAAATCCCTAGTAAAATCCCTTTTCCTAAGTATATAACTCACTTTTCTAATAAATATCCCCAAAACCCTTTATTATAATGTTTTACCAAAGTATATATTCCCGCACATTTAAAATAAACACCCCGCTTTATAAGCCCTTTGGTTAAAACTATAGCCTTATATATAAATTCCGCCCCTATGATGAATTAATTATATTAATTCATTCATCATATAATAAAAATATATACAAAAAACTTTAGACATACGACAAGTATGTTTAATACCAAAAACATATCAATAAACTTTGCGAAAGTCTATGCCACCGTCAGCATTCCACGTGGCATTTCACCTGGCCAAGCTCCGCCGCAATCCATTTCATAATTTCACGGGGTTAATTAATCATTTGGACTAATTAACAACCATTTCCGCCTATTAACTTGTCCCCGGGGTGATTAGATTTCGCATTAAAACCTTTTTAAAACCCCGACGGGCCCACCTTTGAAATCGCACAAGTTCCCCGTCCTTTCAGCCGTTGGATCATCCGTTCGTTGATCAACGGTGATCATTAATCCCGCTGCCCATCCCTTGCCAGCATGTTAACCAGCGGGGGATGGGCGGTTTTTGAAAAGTCAGCATTCCACGTGGCGTTAAAACTATGGAATCGCTTCCCCCGCGACTTTTACCGCCCTCGTCCATAAGCGGTGCGGGCTCACCGCTTACCACTTACCGCATACCGCCGGCCCCACTTCCCTACGTCACCCCGTACGTCAATGACGTCATCACCTCGAAAAAAACAAAAACCCTTTTGACTTGTAAATAAGCCATTTTTCGTGTTTTTCAGTTATTTTTAGTTTCTGAAAGCGACAGAGCTCCCGCTGCAATTTTCAAATTTCACTGCAAATACACCAATTTACTCCGAAATTCCGCTGCGCCCGTGTTGAAGAACGTCCCCGCCATTGCTCATTACCTGTTAAAGAACCAGTTTCCATCTAAAAACAGGTATTTATCCTTTACGCCCGACTGCAAGTAAAACTCAATTTCCTTTGTTTTTTCGCTGAAAAAGTGGTTAAAAATCATCACTAAGTCCTCCCTGGAGATTTTAAACCTGTGAAATTGCTCCCCGAAACTGCAAATTCTTCCAATTCCCTTCGTTTCAAGAATCCCGCCCGGCCCGTGAAGAAAACCAAAAACCTCCATTTTGAATCCACAAGAACCAAAATGGAGGCCCCGGCAGCTCTTAATATCACTCCATTGAATGCTCCTTACCATGAATTAGACTATTTACCTCTGATAGATGAATATTTCCAAATTAAAGACCTGCATTTTGATGAAAGTCCCCTATTGAGCTATTGTCGCTGCAGAGACGAATACTCAAAGGGGCAAGATCTTATAGGGTTGTGGGAATCCAATTTCCCGAGATATCTCATCCCCTCAGTCCTTATTTTCCCAGAAATTATCCACTGCTATCATGCCAATTATGATCCATATCAGAAAGCAGTTTTATCCCCAAGTCGAAGCGTATCAAAATCAAAGAGTATCAGTGGATAAAGTGTATCAGGTAAAAGTCAGAGTGAAAAGTCAGAACAAAGTTACAGAGCAGTCAAAGGTAAACAGTAAAAATGAAGTTACAGAGCAGTCAAAGGTAAACAGTAAAAATGAAGTTACAGAGGCAGTAAAATGGTAAAAATCAATGAAAGTACTTTCACCAAAATTGAAGTTTGTCTAAAGTGAAAGTAAAACAGTCAAAAGAGCAAGAAAGTAAAAAGATGAAAAAACATAACAAGAAGGAACATTTTTGCAGAAATTACATGTTTTAGTCATTATTTTGCAGAAAATATTGTGACCAATACAAGAGGAATTTTTCAAAACTGAAGGAGGTTTATGTTCTTAAGAGTACCATCTACAAAAACCTCTCTCACTTTCCTAACAGCTATTATGGTTTTGGAAATATTAAACAATGTTGAAAAGCACTTTTTGCAGAAAATTACAGTCAAGTCATCATTTTACAGAGAATATTGTGGCCAATTAGAAATACATTTCACAAAAATGAAGGAGGTTTTTGTTCCTAAGAGACCCATCTACAAAAACCTATCTCAGTTTTTGCACAGTGGTTTTATAATGAGAGATACATGTGCATCTTTACAGGCCATTTTTCAGACTCTGTAAAACTCTGTTTTACGCATATTTTTTACAGAGAATATTATGCACAGCTGGAGAAGAATTTTGGGAAACTGAAAGAGGTTTATCTCACCAACATATTAATCCACAATAACCTCTTTCACTTTTTACATATCTATTACGGATTGATAAATACGAAGATATCATTGGACCCTAAGTTTGCAGAATTGTTGGAGCAGATTGCACAAAGAAAGGAAGCAGTTAGTGACTTGGATGCCTCATCATCAACTAAGATTTGGATCAAATTCGAATTCTCCTCTTTGTCATCACCTATCCATCAAAAATAGTGCCAAATAGTTTGAGTGTCCTTTACTTTAGTTCTATTTATGCAAATAGTTGGAGAGATTTGTGAACCAATTTTGATATTTGTTTCAAGATATTTTAGTTTAGAATTTGTATAAATACTCCACTCTTGGAAGCATTTGGGGTGGATTCTATTACTCTGCTGTAACATTGAGATTTTCGGAATAAAAGTTTTTGGAGAAATTTACTTGTGGCTTGCTGGATGACGATTTGAAAGCACTGGACTTGTTGCAGGATTCATGTGTTGGACTACAGTTCAATAAGTGTTTCTACCCTTTGTTTGAAATTTTATATTAGTTTATAATACCATCATATCCATTTCTGAATAATTTACATAAAGGATTGAAACAGAATTTGCTTAATTGTACTCTGTTTTCAAATGTGATTGTTCCTAAATGTTTTCTTCTAAATTAGCTATAAGCATAAATTCTTAAATGCTCCTGCTTCGCTAATTTAAGCACTGTTGATTGCTATAATAAAGAATCCTTTATTGCTCTTTGTTTGTAGTCAATTCACTTCTTCCTTTGAACATGGTGAAAGATTCTTAGTTGCCTTTCATCCCTTCAAGATCATCCCACCCACTTCAAATTTTAAGGATTGTTCCCTGTCTAGCTATCTTGTCCTGTAATACCATCTTGTGTTTAGAATAGAAATCCAGTAAAGCCATCCTTTGACTCCATAGCCCAATGGACTGAAAGCTCTCAACCTTGCCCTTAGTTTGTGGATTCCACCATTTTCCCAAACAAACTCTTGAAACTATAACTAGCCTAAAACCTTCCAAGAACAAAGATAAATCATAAAGAGAGAGCCCTCTCTGGATGCAGATTGGCTAGATTCTGCATCTAAAAGGTTGGTTTGTGGTTACCTCGGGTATACTTTCCTCTTACACAACTTCTAGGAAAACCTGAGTGATAACACATCCCTCGCAACACGAACATGTTGTGCCTCCTACCAGTGCTATATAATGTAGTGCAGTAAACGGTCCTCTGACTGAAGAAACTCATTTTCAGCAAACTTGAGAAAGCCCCATGCAGCCAACTAACGTTGCACCCCAGCATCAGCAGCTAGAGTAGTCCAGATCTTGGGCCAGTCCCGCTCCCTCCACAATAACTTGTCATCAACATAGGTAACCATCAGTACAGAGAAAAAACCAAAATTTTTTGTCACCTTGGCCTTTGCGCGGCACTTAGTGCGCGCCTGTATTTTTCACAAGCACACCTTGGTGCACTAAAATTTGGGAACAAAGCGCCCTTACACGCCTGTCCCTCAAAATTGTGTGCAATGAAGGCATGCCTTTGCCTAGATAGCCTACACAATCTAGGGAAAAAGTCACCCAGATTTTGTACAAACCCAATTTGTACGGCCCCCAACACCATCAAACTATAAAAATTAAAATGTAGGACGTCATGGAAGTTACCTCCGCATAGTATTGCTAGTCCCTGGTACATGTGCTGACCACAACGTTTAGAAAGGCTACGCAAACACCTCTGACCTCTCAAACCTCAACGCGTACAAATGAATTGAATATGGGCCATATTCACCTATTTATCGCCCTTTTTAGAAGCTTCAGAGGGCCATAACAAGAAGGGAAAATTTTAAGGATGGAAAATTATCTTGAAGTTTAAAACATTGGCAAATCTCACTAGTCCCTAATATGTAAATTATAATATATTTATTAGTATATTTGTAAAATTATTAAAATTTATAATGATTTTATATATAGTATCTATATAATTTTGGTGATTTTTAAGGTAAAATAATTTTATTTTGTAAAATTTGGGCGAATCATTTTTAGAAAAAAATGGAAATTGGCGAATATTTTTTTTGGAAAAATCATGGAAAATTAGCCCACATGTGAATATTAGCCCCTAAAATTTTCCATGTTAACAAGAGATCAGAGGGTTCATTCTGCGAGCCGTAAGTTGCATCATCATCAGTACTCCATGATGGATGGAAGCGATGCCACACATTCGCTTTCCAGAAAAAATAAATTTTCAGTGCTAGCAAGTATGCCCTCTCTCATCTTCCTTTTTAAAGCTCATGCCTTTCAATAATATTTGATGAAAAGAAGATGCTTTCACTTGAGGTAGTTTTTTTTGTAGGAAAAAACCCGCAAACCATTCACAACACCATCTACTAAAATTTTTAGAGCAGGTATCATTCTACTGCCAGCATGATAGAGTCCCAGAAAACTTTGCATATCTTGACATCATTTCTCCATCAGAAATAAACCATAGGGTCCTCATATCTAAGCGTGTTTATCATCACCTCACCCTTCAGATTATAAACATCTGCATTGGTCGGTAGAGCCTCCCCTCCATGGCGCTCGTCACCCAAAGTAGACCATATATCACAACAACAGTGATGCCATGGCCATACCACTTTAGTCTGAGAAGCACCTCATGCCCATCCATTCATCATGCATAAGGTCAAGTTTACCATGCTAACTTAAACCCCCTTCCCAGACGACCAGGTTGTAACAAGCAGATAAAACGCGCACCTCCATGCATCACATTTTTCCCACCATAACTCCATCTACATAATCCCATCTACAACACTGTTTCATCTGCTTCATCAACCCCACACATGAGACCAACCAATGGGACCCCCACCCTCAACAAAACACCTTTTTCACGCCTTCAGTGAGTGAACACTTTCATGTTTTGGGGTACCCATCTCTGTGTTTTGTACAAACCAAACCCCATTATTTTATTCTTTTGGTAAGTGTACAGAGACCGCAAATGGTGCACTTCGCCCCTTCACCCTCATATTTCATCTTTTCTCCCATGGCAGTAGTCCTGGACCTCCCTTGGTCGGATTATTTCACCCCCACGCATGAACCATCACGAAATTCATAACCATTTTACACCCACCCTGGAAGTCCTACTGACTCCACGGATTTTCCCCTCAGAAATAACTATGACTGTCGCCAAGCTACTTAAGTATACTCTAACCTCGGGCCACTGAATCCCCATCATTAATTTTCAGTCACCTCTCACTAACATGCCTATGTTAAACCCATCACATCCAAGTCCCTGACCCCTTAGTTCAGCAACCCATGGTTCGGTTAAGGCTTCCTTTTTTTTGACCTCGACACCTCTTTTCCAAAAAGGAAGCGGTACCTTGGATCACCCCTCCCCATGCAAAGGGGTATCCTTGGGTGGCACTGTGGGAGACATAATTGTCCATAGATGTCATCGATCCTCCTGAAATTCGACTATGATGAAATTTCTCATGTCAAGATGGTATCATACTTTACAACCATTGCACTTTGATCAGATCTATCAAAGACCCGTCCGTGCCTCCACAGGCGTCTCTGTCAAACAACGCTTACACAGGAAGGTCCCAGTTAGTACATATGCGTACATTATGTAGCTACATTCCATACCAAGTTTATGCATATGGGTACCACATTCCACCTATCATCAAAGAAAAAAATGCCCCTGAGGGCATCAGTAGTCGTCGTCAACAACCGCTAGCATCACTACCATAGTAGCGACACAGACAACACATGTATCTGTCAATTCTATTTAACTAGCCATAGCATCATGAGCATGGGACATGCCTGCCTCATTGAAATTTTGTATATATGTTATAAATTGTATTTTCTTGCAGGGATCCCTTAGACTTGGTCATTCTTGGAACCGGTGCAGGGTTTCTTCAACTCCAAAGCTTCACGCAGGTTTCCCTCTCTCTCTATGCCTGATACAGAAAAGAAACTGCTAGTGACCTATAAATATAGGATTCATAATTTTGAATGGACTGCTAATATTCTTGTAAATATGTACATAATTTTCCTTCTGTAAGTTGTATTCCCATATTTGTAAAAATAAAATAAAAAATAGAAAAGCAAAAAGAGGGTAAAAGTCCTGAAAGAAAGATTAAAGGACTTAGAAAAAATAAGATACCCCAAAGAAAATGATGAATAAAACATGAAAGTGTGCAAGTCTAAATTCTATTACTTTTTACTTTTGGAGTTGATTATGGCAGAGTTTCAATAAATGCCATAATCCATGATGAGTTGAACTATTCAATCTTGACTTATCATGTTTCAATTTACTTGTTTTAGATAGAGAATAAAGAATTGTCAGACAGTTTAATCCTAACAATTCGGTAGATAGGTAGAGATTAAAAAGGGACCCAATAGTTAAATCTGGGTCCTTGGATGAAATAAGGTAGAATTAGATAGTTTTTACTGCTTTCAAAAGAAAAAATGTTTTAAAGGTTGCTAGCTCAAATGCACCTACATTAATAGAAGAAAAAATGTGAGATTAAAGAATGGGTAGGTAGAAGAAGGTGGGAAAAACATTGTAAATATCTTTCACCAGGCTACAATATCTAATTTACCTTTCCCTATAGATATTGGACATTCTAAACTATCATTCAAAGATGCTCAGAGCATTTCTCTGACTTCTATTGGGACCGGACCCAAGGCTTAATGACTGGCTAGTTGAAGGTGTTAAATTTCTGTGTTAATCCCAAATTTTCATCATCTACCACTCATGCATTCATCACCTTGCAATTTCATAAGTAAAGACCCCATTTTTACTTAATGATGCTTAAACCCCATTTGATTAACTTCCTACATCTCATGAAGCATAAAAACCCTAAAAAAAAAAAAAACATTATATACTAAGCAAAAGTGATTAAGTTATGTTAATGAAGCTTTGCTTTAAATTTTCACTTGCCTTAGTTATATTTATGTGTTTTGAGTATTCATTTTCCCTTTGGTCCTATTAACACCTAACTTATTTATTAAATCCTTATAAAAAGTCCTAGTCCTATTAATATAACTCCTTTTCTATTAATTATCCCAAAAAAACCCCTTATTATAAGCTTTTTATGTCAAATTTATTACGCACATGTTTAAATTAAAACCCGAAAATATCCTTTTGACATAAAAACTATCAATAATGAAATATCCCAATCCCCCTATAGTTATTTAGCCTAATTGGTTTAAAATAAATATATAATAAAATACAAAGGAAAAGTCTTCGGAATGTGATCACACCTTTGTGTAATACATTAACCCTCCCCCCATACATTCTACCCTATATATAAACTCCTTTTATATATATAAATCTAGCACCCCCGCATTCATACACAACCATCCGATCACCCTAATCTTCCTAATCCAACGGTCCTAATTCAATGCGATGAGAAGGCCTCATGCCCCACCATTTCCCGTCACATTAAACTATGACCGTAGATCTTCACTTAGATCAATGGCTTACAATGAATCTCGAGTCCCAAATTTCCTATCCCCATAGCTTAAAGGCTAATCTAGACCGTTCACATCATCCGACCAGATCTAAAGTGCACGTTCCATATCGCGCTCCGAAAGTAATCGGATGATGTTTGTCAAAAATCACGCGATAAAAGTAGTTTTCCTAAACCGCCCATTGCTACGCGTCTAAATTCTATTTGATCACATTCCAAATGCTCAAAACTACTTATTGTCCCCAATCAACGTGAAAACCACCAAATGTTTTCACATTCAAAGATAATTTCGCCTCCCGCCATTTATTGAGACCTGCAATAAATGATACACATAATGATAAACATTGAAGGTTTAAACATTAGTTTTTCACCATTTTATGTATTATTTTATCCTCGCCTATTAAGAAATACGCCCAGACTCTGTGAACGAAATTTAAACCTTTGCTAGCCAATTTCTCCCCTTGAAGTGGAATTTCACCACAATGATTTCTTTTAAAGGACTCTTGACGCTTTCAGCTGAACCAGCGGATCCAATATAAAGCCAAAGTCACCAAGAACCCTTCTCGACTGTTAAAACACCTTTAAATCAGGTATTTTCCTAAATTGAACCAGCAAATTTCACCAATTGGCTATTAAAACAGATCAATTAAGCTACATAGACCTAAATTTCCATTTTAGTTTGCCCAAACCTTGAAAAAAAAGGGCAAACCCTTGCAAATTTTTCTCAAAATTTGCAATTTACATAAACTCTGTTTTAATGTAGTTCTGGTCCTTAATAGAAAATTTCCTTGGTTCAAAAGAGCTAAAAAATACACAGAAAGCCATAAATCCCTTTCCTTAGTCCTCTACATCTTGAAAACCCGTGTTTTCTATCCTAAAACCCTTGCCCAAATTCCCAAAATTGTCCCAGATCTGCTCAAATACCCTCTGTGTCGAAATTAACTAAGAAAAAAATTTAATCTTGTTTAGTTATCCCCAAAAATGACAAAGAAGCAAGTTACACCCAAGTCTGGAGGTCCCAAAGCCCCAAAATCTGTCTCAGCCAAGCTTCCAAAGCCAGAATCCTCAAAGATTAATAAGCCTACTCCTAATTTAACAGCTGATTCAACTGAAGTTGTCATACCTCTTCAACCACCTATTTATACTGAAGAAAGCAGTCCTTTAACAGATTCAGATTACAAGATTGCTGATGCAGCAGTAGAATTTAATTTGCTTGATATTCGTAACTGGAGTTATGAAAAATTTCTGGATAAAAATAAAAATGATATACCTATTTGGGAGTCTAGTTTTCCCAATTATTTTGTACCTATTACTCATCTAGCTCAAGACCTGGTCAGATTGTGTCAATTACATTATTTTCCCGACCAAAGGTCTATTATGAACAAAGATAGAGAAATTCTAGTTTCCATCACAGCATAATCCATTAATGAAATGCTTCAGTTGAATTTTGATCCAAGAGTAGTGCCCCTATCCATTGAAGATTTGACTCAGTTGTACCTAGATTTGGATTACCCTCGGAGTTTTATGATTCTTCAAAACTTCATGCCTACTCATGTTGATTTCCCAAAAGTGAATCCACCCTATTCCACCTCTGATTTTCCTGAATCTTCCAGACAAGTAATTTCAATGCTATTCTTTATCTTAGGATATTTTAATGATGAGTTCAATGATGTCTCTATATTCGGATTCCTTTCTACATTATCCCGTGGGCAGCCTCCTGCGATGGTATTTGATTTTTCTAGATTCATTACTGACAGTATACATTATCAGTTGACCAAATTTCCTACTGAGGGAGTGTTTCGATATTCAGCATATCTATTCTATCTTTTTATATTTTTCCAAGCATAACAGTTTCCAGTGGCTTTACAAAAGATGAATGTAGAGGACCAGCCTCTATCAGTAATATTCTAGACATCATTACTCAGGAAAAAAGGAAATGAATTCAATTACAAGGATTTCACAGATTTGTTTGTGAGGCCAGCCATGAACTTACTTCATAAAACAAAACAACCCAGGGTCAGTGATGAGATGAAAAGGATATTGCAGTTGTCTGAACAAAGCCAAGTAGGGGATTGGTACTTATATGAAGGACATATAGAATTAAGGATATTTGGAGAAAATTTGCTCCCATATAAGTTACCCAAATTTCTAACTATCAGAACTTTTGCGTTGGAATATCTAAGATAGGTGTTAAATGTAGATGTAATAAATTTCATGGCTTCTAAGAAAAAGACCCAATTCAAGCTGAAAAACCAAATTGGCCCATTTATAGTAAATAACAGGGATGCATTAAAGGAGATAGAAAATAAATTGTCAGAGTATAAGTTCCAAGAAATTTTTTACTGGAATTATGATCCTAAAGGCATTTTGAATAGTATAAGGCTTAAATGTAAATTGACTCCTTTCATCCATGAGCCTAAACCCCAAATTGATAAATTTTCAAATAAAATAGAGTGGGTACAAAATACATTGGTTGAACCTACTTCTGATGCAGCAACAATGATAAACATAGATAATTCACAGACTATAGTGGTCAACAAACAGGTAGAAACTTCAAACAAAAGGACCAGGAATGAAGAAGGCTATTCAAAAAAGACCATTACAGAAAAAAAAAAATTCAAGATTATTTACAACAAAAGGGAAAAATGATTGCTGCAGAGAAAGAAAAGGCTATTGAAATAAATGATACAGATGATAAGAAGGTAGACAATGATGAAGCCACTATAATTGTAAATGAGACTCTAGCAGAAATTCAAAAAGAGCAGGTTTTAACACAGGAACAGGGCAGAGAAATGGTTGAAAACTAGGTAAATATAGAAGTTCCCTCCTCCTCCAAAATAGCAGAGGGAAAAGATATTGATATCCAGGAGAAATACAAATAGATTAAGGAAAGAAATGAAAGGATCAAAAGAGAATTTTATTCTCAATTTCTTAAAGAAAAACCAGGAAACAAAGACAGACTTTTGACAACTTTTGACTATTAAACAAATAAAATGATTATGTATTTTCTCTAGCCAAAGGTTACAGACCCAAATTCAGTTGCAGATTACAGGAAACCATAGCTTGAAGTAGATGCAGACACCATACATGAACTTGATCAAATAGAGTTTCATAGAATTACTTCAGAAATTCTCTATTCTAAGGTGGTAAACAAAACTATGAGTGCAACTAGATTGCAAAACACTGTGTTCAAATTGCAGGATCAAATGAAGTTAGATAAAGCTTCATTACATGTGAAGGATCTAAGGATCAAATCCTTAGAAGACCTGGTGCTACAAATTGGAGTGGATCCTTCAAACATTCAAGTTGCTCAAGCATTAATAAAACAAAATAATGAAGACATTGCTGCCTTGAGGAAGCAATTAAAACTCCCACCAAATGAACATCCTCAAGCAAAGGAAATCCTACAAGAGAAAACAGAAAAGGAAGAGAGATGCAGTTAGTGCTAAAAATGACTGCTCAAGTTAAAGACATGGAGAATCAAATAGAGACCCTGATGAAAGAAAATGAAGCCTTAAGAAAAACAGATGTTCAATCTACTCCCACTGTTATCTCTATAGTTGGCACAGTTGACCCTTCCACATTGGCAGAGCATTTAGACCCAAAAGTTCCACTGGAAAATGTAGTGTCAGTGCAATCTATAGACACTTCTACCACAAGATCATCCACCACTCAGATACATCAAACAGGTGAAGCAGCTGACATAGTAAATGCCATGGAAGAGATGTCCCTCAAGAATAATGAGATAATAAATTTGAAAAATAATATTCAAACTCTTGAAACATCAAATAGAAATGCATTGATTACCTCTAAGGGACATGAACAAAGAGAAAACAGAATTCAAGAGCAGGTAAAGATTTTGCAGCAACAGGTCAATCTCAGTGAACAGGTGTCCTTCATCAAGAACTATATTTGGAATAACATAATTCAAGGCATACATACATAGTGGCATTCAATTCAAATCATTTATGAGTAGAGAGATATACTTAAAGCAGAACAGGTAGAAATTCAGAAAACCAAAGAAGAACTGACTAACAAACCATCTCAAGCCTTGAATCTTATTACTTTTTTAAACAACAAAAATAGAGAAGAGCTTGAAGAATTGAAAATCCAAGACAGGACTGAAACAATTCTGCAAATCAAAAAGGTCCTGAATAAAAGGAATATAATGAACAATTTGGAGGAAAAGTGCAAGACCATGGAGTTGTCAATAACAAATTTTTTGGCACAATACAAAATATTGAAAGAATCAGACCTCCAAGACATTCATGGCTTTAATGAAAAGCTAATGGTTCAAACAGATTATGACAAGAAAATTAGGGCCCATGCCAAAGAAAAAGTTAATAAGCCTCTGCCACCAGGTTCTCCAACTAGAAAAGTTGTCTTGGAGTACTTTGAAATTTTTTTTTTTCTACAGAATGAAATTAAGCATATTTTCATGATCAATCGAATTTCTCAAGATACACTGATGCTGATGAAAGTTACCAAAACTTGACGAGTATAAAAATACCAAGTGATCAGTAATGGAAGGAATTCATAGATTTGTTATAACAACATTGGAGCAGAATAATAGAAAATACAGGTAAAGCAGTGAAGTTTGAGAAGAAAAGCAGCTAATTTTATTTTAAACTTTTTACTGCTAATAATCTCTTTTACAGTAGTAAAAAGTAAAAGGGAAACTCAAATATGACAATCAAGAGATATAAACAGAAAATTGATTGTTTTTACCACAGTGAAAAGTTCCTTTTACAGCTGTTAAAAGGTAAATGTTGCAGTGAACGTGTATCATATTGATCAGCAGAGTCAAAGAGTATCCGAGAAGAAATCAATCAGAAATTTGTACTATTGTAATTTTTTCTATCTTACAGTAGTAAAAGTAATAAGGAAGCAGCGTGAGAGAGGATCAAGAGGAAAAAAAACGTTAAAGGATGAAAAGTGAAAGAGTATCAATCAAAGCAATCCATAAACAAATATCTTCCAAATATGCCAGCAAGCATAAACAACAATGAAATAATCAATTTTGATTAGATAAATTAGTTCTATTTTTCTAGATAAGAGGACAACTTTCTAAGTTGTTAAGCAGTTGGCCCTCTTAGTGTGTTAAGATATTTTATTTTCCTAGAGTTATTCCTAGACTCCTCTAGGATATTTTGTAATAAACATATTGTATAAATACTTCAGTTTGTGAAGTTTTTAGTGTGGAATAAAATTGCTGAGATTATTATAGATATTTTTGCTGGTGCTTTGGAGGCTCTTGTGTTGATTACATACCAGCAGACTGGACAATTGCCAACTGGACTTCATAACTCAGGGTTCATGTGATAAGCTAATGAGTAAAGTGATTTCTTACTGTCATTGTTTCCTCTTTTGAAGTTTCATTCAATTTCATATATGTGTTCAAATTTGAATGATTAATTAGGAATATTATTTCAGGATAAGTGTAAAAAACTCCCTGTCTTAACTACTTGATCATTTCCATGTTTTCTGCTGATTTCTAGACTTAGGAATTCTTAGTTGCTCCTAGTCCCCTTTGACCCCTGCCTCCTTCCTCTTTTTTCGGATCAAAGGATCCTTCATTGCCATTTATCCCGAAAGCAAGCCATCTCATCAAATCAAACTATTCAAATCTCTGAGGGTTATCTACCTTTCCCTGAGTACATTAGCATCCTTTTGGCCTTGCCTTCTAGTTTTTCTTGCTACATCTTGACTCCATAGCCCAATGGACTAGTAGATCCCTCTTTAATTTGTCTCCGAGTAATCTTATTTCCCACCAAAATTTTCAAACAAAAAACCAAGTGCCCAATCATAACTAGCCTAAAATATTAAAACAAAACAAAGTTAAATCTTAAAGAGAGAGCCCTATCTTAAATTTAGGAAGGATAGATCCTAGATTTTCAAATTAGGTTTGTGGTTACCCCTAGTTTTCTTAAAACTGAAAAAATCCAAAGAGCCCACAATCTTTTGAAATTACTAGGGTGATAACATACTGGCGACCATACTGGGGAACTAACCACACTCCAGTTTTAAATTTAATCTTGGAGGAAGATTTTTAAATCTATATTCTCTACTTTAAGATTAACTTTAAAGGTTGTGTGTATTTCATAAATAGACTTTCTGGCTTCTAGGAAAACCTACTATACCAAATCTAACCCAGATCCTAAGCCTGCTGTAATAGTAGATAACCCAGAACAGACTGGAAAAAATAAAAAATAAAAAACAAGTTGTTAATTTAGAAGCTGAAGTGCCTTTGAGAAAATCTAATTCCTTACCAAAGGAATTAGTGAGCTTAACCGATATTGATTTTGATTTAAAATTTGAAAATTCATTATTTAGAAATAAATATGAAACTGATTTAAAGGAAACTTTCATAGATCCTATTTTTACTTCTTTTGTGAATGAAAAACATAAAATTATTTCAGCATCAATAAAATCAGACAAATCTAAAATTCAAAGTCCAGTAGAAAGAGTTAATGTTACACGGATTAAAGATGTTGATGAAGCTGTCAAATTAGCTCAATTTTTATCTCACTTTAAACTTCCAGTTTCTCAATTACATACAACGATCTTTCCTGCAACAGATTCAACTCTGTATGTTGCCACTTCAATTTTAGACTCCACTATCAGTTCACCCACAGAACCTTTTAGTCCTAAGTTGCCTTTGCAGCCTAGGATAGTATTTCCATCATTTACTTAGTCCATTGCATCCACCAGTTTTATAAGAACTACATTTTTTCCATCTAGTTCCATACATATATCAACATCTTTCCCAAGTTCTTCAAATCCAGCTTTCAGCACATCAGCTGTCATAACTAGCATTGCTCCTATAGTCACTGTTATACCTCCTAGTTTAGGAAAACTTCTAATCATGGCTGCAAGATATGATCCTCTAGTTTTACCCCAAAACGTCCATGATATGCCCCAAAATTACCAAAATGATATCCCATTATTTGATAATTTTCACAAATTATCGCACAACTACATATCACTAGAATGACTGATTTTTGTGAAATTTATGAGATAGATGAATCTAATGTCCAAATGAGGTTTTTCGCTCAAAGTTTAACTGGAGAAGTAAAAACATGGTTTAGAAATTTAGGTGCTGGTAGCATAGCGGATTTAGCTGCATTTTATAGAGCTTTCATAAATAAATGGGAAAAGTAAAATAACCTTTGCAAATTTTATCGGAGTTTAATTCTTTAAAAAGAGCTCCAAATGAGTTTGTCTAGGATTATTGCACCAGATATAACAGTGTTTATAATGCCATCCCTGTTGATCTTAAACATACCCCCTATTCAGTACTTCTTAAATTTCCTGATGGATTTGATCCAGACATGGCATACCAATTAAGAGAAAGAAATGTTGAAACCTTAGAACAGATGCAACTAGATGCTGTTGGTGTAGAAATCAATATCCTAGCCAAAAAATCCAGACTTAGAAATGAAAGGAGGGTCATGATCAAAGAAGAGAATTCAAACTTAGATGGTAAATTTGACCTTATGATTATAACTTTAGAAAGAGTATTTGAGAGATTAGACAACATTGAGAAAAAAACGCAATGGGATAACCAACCCCAAATTAGAAATCCCAACTACAGAAAAAACAACAATTCGGGAAAAGGTAAATAACCTTCCCCAGATCAAAACATTAGGCCCCCTTTTCAAGAGAACTATGTTGAAAGTTCTCAAAAAAATGTTGAGGATGAGGAAGACATCAACATAGTGATGGGGATAGATGAAGAAAATACAATTTACCTCACCCAGGAGGATCAAGAACTCTTTGAGCTGCAACAGTTCAAAGTAGAATCTGGAGAATCCTTTGACTACAAGCAAGGTTATGACTTCGCAATTAATGAAGTTCACAGCCAGTATAACCTTTGGAGCAAAAAAAAAAATGAGCCTTCTACAAAAAACAATGCTCCACCTCAACAAAATCAAAACAAAAAGAATGTAGAGGCTCCCAAAAAAAATTTTTTGCAAATTCTTCCAAGAGAAAACAAGAAAAATTCAAACCCACCTAGCCCTAAAAAACAGTCTAGTCCAAAGATTTTTGATATCACTAATGTAGTGGCTCAATATTCCAATGATGCCCAAAAGGCTAATACTACAAAGGCCACTAATTCAGAAAAAACAACAGTTACTGATCTAAAAAATAATCCAGCTGACTCTAAATCATCAAATCCTAAATCTTCTGTTGAAAATTCTAGATCTGACAAAGCATCTACTGCCACTCAAACTGTTCCTGAAAAATTAATCAAAGACAGTAGAAATCAAGAAATTTAAACAAAAGATAAAATAAAAACTCAAACTAAAGGTAAAACTGCTAAACCTCAAGAAAAATCCACTAAGTTAACAATTACAAAAGATGAACTTCTGTAGATTAGTAAATCTCAACCAGCATTCAACATTCAAGCTGAAATATCCAAGTTAAAGATACCAATTCCTTTAACAGAATTGGGAAAGAATGACTTGTACAAATCAATAATCAATGAAACTTTAAACATGAATGATGGTGAGGATTCAATTAATCTAAATGATGATCAACCTGAATTAATTTTTGGTCCTGATGTGAATGGTACACATGTTGATGGAGAAATCCCTCCTTTTTACATTAGTCTTACTATTCACGATTAGATATTACACAATGCATTGTTAGACTCAGGAGCTTCCCACAACTTAATGCCAAAAGCCATTATGGAAACTCTGAATCTAGAAATAACTAGGCCATATAAAGACTTGTTCTCATTTGATTCCTATAAAGTTAAAAGCATTGGGTTGATAAAAGATTTTTGTGCCAATTTAGTTCAATACCCAGGTAAAAGTATGATCATGGATATTGTAGTATCTGATATCCCACCAAAGTATGGTATGCTTCTTTCTCGCTCATGGGGAGCTAAGTTGCAGGGATCTCTACAACTAGACATGATTTATGCCACCATAACAGTGTTTGGATAGCCCAAGAAACTTTACAGAGAAACATTAATGAAATACATGGTCAGTAATGCAGAAAGGTCCATAAATTATCCCATCTATTCAACCCCAACTGACCTTGACTCTTTCATTCTATGAAACTATGATAATGATGATATCTAAACTGAATTGATTAACAAAAAACCTGAACCAAACAATGACAATATCTTTCATGAAGCCCTTTGGAATTTATATTTTGATGGCTCAGTGAACAAGACAGGGGCAGGAGCTGGAGCATGGATCACCAACATGGAAACCAGTCATTCGGAAGGACATGCCTTTAGACTCAACTTTAAATGCAACAACAACATGGAAGAGTATGAAGCATTGATCTCAGGCCTCCAAATTATCAGAAATTTAGGAGGTAAAATAATTTTAACAATGGGTGATTCATATTTAGTTATTAAGAAAATAAACGCTGAATATTCTGTTCATAATCCTAGATTAGCCAGATATAGAGATGCAACAATTGACTTGGTTGATGATTTACTAGATTCTAAGTCTTCTATTATTCCCAGAAATCAAAATTTGCAGGCACATTGCCTAGCAACTTTTGTTAGTACTTGTAAATTACCTTTTCAACCAACAAATATATATATTGCTGAAGTAAAATACAGACCCATTTTTCCTGACAATGTTAAATACTAGCAGATTTTCTCTGAAGATGAACAGATTTTCAATTTTCTAAAAAACGAGGAAGAATTCCAAAACTGTAAGGTAGATACTGATGATAGTTTAGATTCAGAATGTAATGTAGATGATGATTTTAACTGTGAAATAAATAGTGTAGATGTACATAAATAGAAAAATCCAACTGTATTTACTAAATCATATATAGATAACTTAGAAAAAGTAGACATAGAGGAAATAATTGAAGGAGAAATAGACATGCTAGAATTGAAAGATAATCTTTTACTTAAAGGTTTAACTCCTTTAGAAGACTTGTTTGATTCCAATGATGTGCCCAAGAAGCCTAAAATGGAACCAGTCAAATCTGATATTGATGAGTGAAATATAGGAACAGAATTACATCCTAAAATGATAAAATTGTCTAAATCTTTACCACAAGAAGAAAAAGTCAAATACATTGATCTGTTGAAAGAATATCAAGATGTATTTGCATGGAGTTACGAATATTCAAAGGCTTATGACATAAATATAATTCAACATAAGATTCCTGTAAAAGATGACGAGAATCCTTTTAGACAAAAATTAAGAAGGATTAATCATGTCTTGTTATCTTTGATAGAGAAAGAAGTCAAACGAATGTATGAGGCACACATAATTGCACCAATCAGATATTCTGATTGGGTTTCTAACTTAGTACCTACTAGGAAGAAAACTGGAGAAAGAATATTATGTGTAGATTTCAGAAATCTAAATAAAGTGTCTTTGCAAGATAATTACCCTTTGCCAAAGATGGATCACATCTTACAGAGAGTAGTTGGATCTTCAAGAATTTCTTTATTGGATGGTTTCTTAGATTATAACTAGATACTTTTTCAGAAATAAGACTAACCCAAGACAGCTTTTACTACTCCTTGGGGCACTTTCATGTATGTGAAAATGCCTTTTGGATTAATGAATGATGGAGCCACCTTTCAAAGGGCTATGGCTATAGCCTTTGCTAAAGAAATCCATGACTTTTTGGTTATTTACTTAGATTATATTATTGTGTTTTCTAAATCTGATAATGAACATTTGGATCACTTGAGGCAGGTATTCATTAAATGTAGGAAATATGATATATCCTTAAACCCCAAAAAGACTCTTTTTGGACTTGAAGAAGGTAAATTATTAGGACACATAATTTCCAAGGAAAGTATTAGGATAGATCCAGCAGAATTGAAGCCATACTAAACATTCAGCCACCTAGGAACATCAAAGAGTTACAATCATTTTTAGGTAAAATAAATTTTTTAAGAAGATTTATTTCTAATCTAGTTGAAATCATAAAGGAACTTAATAACATGCTAAAAAAAGACTCGGTATTAAAAATGGAAAGTTGAAGCAAAACAATCTTTTGAATCTATAAAACATGTTTTAACCAAAACACCAGTCTTAATTAGCCCAGACTTCAAAAAATATTTTATTATCTTTTCATTTGCCTCTGAACATACCATAGTTGCAGTTCTTTTGCAGAAAAATGACCAAGGTTTTGAACAGCCTATAGCATTTTTCAGTAAAACACTTAGAGATGCAACTCTGAAATACAACATAATGGAAAAGCAAGCTTTAGCCTTGGTTAAAGCTATAAAATATTTCAGAGTGTACATTATTTACTCCCACATTATTGCCTATGTTCCCAATTCTGTAGTAAAAAATATTCTTACACAGGATGGACCAGATGGTAGAAGAGGAAAGTGGATTGCCACTATCCTTGAGTATGATATTGAAATCAAACCAACTAAGCTCATAAAAGGACAAGGGTTAGCCAGATTAATGGTTGAATCCAACTGTAATGCCTTAGATATAAATTTCATTGCATAAATTGATGACCAAGAAGAGATGGCGACTCCATTTATCAGTGAGGCCTATCTAGACTCACCATGGTACTCAGATATTATCTTTGTACTTACACATTTACAAGCTCCTCTTGGTTTAACTAGAACTGAAGCTAGATTTTTCAAACTCAAAGCAATGAGATATTTTATTCTAGATAAAATTCTTTATTGGAAAGAACAAAGTGGGATTTTACTTAATTGTTTACTGAAATTTGAAGCTGACAAGATTCTTGAGGAATTTCATGCAGGTGACTATGGAGGCCACTTATACTGGGAAAGAACAGAAGATAAAATTCTTAGAGCTGGTTTCTACTGGCCAAAATTGTTTGTTGATGTCAAAAAATATGTTACCTCCTGTCACCAATGTCATATTTTTGAAGGGAGAAAGAAATTGCTACCCTTTCCCCTGAAACCTATTTCTACTGAGATGAATTTCCAACAATGGGGTTTAGACTTCATTGGAGAAATTCATCCCCCATCTTCTGGACAGCATAAATGGATTTTTAATGCCACAGATTATTTTACCAAGTGGATAGAATCCATTCCTACTAGGCAATCCATAGACTCAGTCATAATCTCTTTTATTGAAAACAATCTTTTATCTAAATTTGGATGCCCACACAAAATTATTACTGATAATGCAGCTGCATTTAAATCCAAGAAAATTATTTCCTTCTGCCATAATTATCACATTACCCTAGGCCACTCTACTGCTTACTACCCTCAAGATAATGGCTTAGTAGAATCCTCTAATAAAAGTCTGGTAAACATCATAAAAAAACTACTTCAAAAAAACAAAAAGACTTGGAACAAAAAGTTGGTCTATGCCCTATAGGCAGATAGACTTACCACTAAGAAGTCAATTGGAACTTCACCTTATCAGTTATTTTATGGAATGGATGCACTTTTTCCTTCATCATTGGGAGTTCAAGTAATCAAGATTATTCAGGAATCACAAGTTGAGATTAATGACATTCAACGGAGAATAAATCAAACCATTCATTTACAGCAGACAAGGGAGGAAGTATATGAAAAATATCAAGTAATTTATGATAAGATCAAAAATATTTTTGATAAAAGGAGTAAGGAAGATGATTTTTACATAGGAGATGAAGTGTTAAAGTGGGATTCCAGGAGAGAGGAAAATGGAAAACATGGAAAATTTGATTTTTTATGGAAGGGAACTTATGAAATTTATGGGTACAGGGGTAACAATGCATTTTTTAATCTAAAATTTGGATGGAATAGATCCTCCAGATGGACCAGTGAATGGTAGGATGCTTAAACACTACTATTCTTCTGAGTTAACTAACAGTTAGTTCCAGGTTGATTCCTTTTTTACATCATTGTAAATATTCGTTGCAAGTGAGTAGATTGGATTGGATATTATCTTTTTAAAAGTTGAAGCCCGGAGTGAAGGCCCTAAGCTTTGAAGATTAAAATATCATAAGTATGAGTTGTTGCAGAAATCAGAAGACATTTATAGGATCATCAAGGTTAAAAATTCAAGGCTACTGATCTTAGAGTTCTTGACATTTCACCAGGAAATTCCATCCCCATGTGAAGCCGTTGTTAATGACCTATAAATATAGGATTCATAATTTTGAATTGACTGATGATATTGATGTAAATATGTACATAATTTTCCTTATGCAAGTTGTATTCCCATATTTTTAAAAATAAAAATAAAAAATAGAAAAGCAAAAAGAGGGTAAAATTCCTAAAAGAAAGATTAAAGGACTTAGAAAAAATAAGATACCCCAAAGAAAAACATGAATAAAACATGAAAGTGTGCAAGTCTAAATGCCACTACTTTTTACTTTTGTAGTTTATAATGGCAGAGTGTCAATAAATGCCATAATACATGATGAGTTTAACTGTTCAATCTTGACTTATCATGTTTCAATTTACTTGTTTTAGATAGAGAATAAAGAATTGTCAGACAGTTTAATCCTGACAATTCAGTAGATAGGTAGAGAGTATAAAGGAACCCAACAGTTTAATCTGGGTCCTTGGATGAAATAAGGTATAATTAGATAGTTTTTATTGCTTTCAAAAGAAAAAATGTTTTAAAGGTTGCTAGCCCAAATGCACCTGCATTAATAGAAGAAAAAATGTGAGATTAAAGAATGGGTAGGCAGAAGAAGGTGGGAAAAACATTGTAAATATCTTTCACCGGGCTACAATAACTAATTTCCATTTCGCTATAGATATTGGACATTATAAACTATCATTCAAAGAGGCTCAGAGCAATTCTCTGACTTCTATTGGGACCGGAACCAAGGCTTAATGACTGGCTAGTTGAAGGTGTTAAATTTCTATGTTAATCCCAAATTTTCATCATCTACCACTCATGCATTCATCACCCTGCAATTTCATAAGTAAAGACCCCATTTTTACTTAATGATGCTCAAACCCCATTTGATTAACTTCCTACATCTCATGAGGCATAAAAATCCTCAAAAAAAAAAAAAAAAATTATATACTAAGCAAAAGTGATTAAGTTATGTTAATGAAGCTTTGCTTTAAATTTTCACTTGCCTTAGTTATATTTATGTGTTTTGAGTATTCATTTTCCCTTTAGTCATATTAACACCTAACTTATTTATTAAATCCTTATAAAAAGTCCTAGTCCTATTAATATAACCCATTTTCTATTAATTATCCCAAAAAAACCCCTTATTATAAGCTTTTTATGTCAAACTTATTACACACATGTTTAAATTAAAACCTAAAAATATCCCTTTGAAATAAAAACTATCAATAATGAAATACCCTGATCCCCCTATAGTTATTTAGCCTAATTGGTTTAAAATAAATATATAATAAAATACAAAGGAAAAGTCTTCGAAATGTGATCACACCTTTGCATAATACATTAACCCTCCCCCCATACATTCTACCCTATATATAAACTCCTTATATATATATAAATCTAGGGCCCCCGCATTCATCCACAACCATTCGATCACCCTAATATTCCTAATCCAACGGTCCTAATTCAATGCGATGAGAAGGCCTCATGCCCCACCATTTCCCGTCTCATTAAAATATGACCGCAGATCTTCACTTGTTAGATCAACAACTTACAATGAATCCCGAGTCCCACCTTTCCTATCCCCGCAGCTTAAAGGCTAATCTGGACCATTCGCATCATTTGAACAAATCTAACGGTGCACGTTCCATATCGCGCTTCGAAATTAATCAGACGATGTTTGTCAAAAATCACACGATAAAAGTAGTTTTCCTAAACCGCACATTGCTACGTGTCTAAATTCTATTCGATCACATTCCAAATGCTCAAAACTACTTACCGTCCCCAATCAACGTGAAAACCACCAGTTGTTTTTGCATTCAAAGGTAATTCCGCCTCCCGCCATTGATTGAGTCCTGCAACAAATGATACACATAATGTTAAACATTGAAAGTTTAAATCTTAGTTTTTCACCATTTTATGTATTATTTGCTCCTTTCCTGTTAATAAATATGCCTAGACTCTGCGAACGAAAGTTAAACCTTTGCTAGCCAATTTCTCCCCTTGAGGCGGAATTTCACCACAGTGATTGCATTTAAAGGACTCTTGACGCTTTCAGCTGAACTAGCGGATCCAATATAAAGCCGAAGTCACCAAGAACCCTTCTCGACTATTAGAACACCTGTAAATTAGGTATTTTCATAAATTGAACCAACAAATTTTACCAATTGACTATTAAAACAGATCAATTAAGCTATAGAGACCTGAATTGCTAGTTTAGTATGCCCAAACCTTGAAAAAATAGGGCAAACCCTTGCAAATTTTTCTCAGAATTTTCCATTTACATAAAATCTGTTTTAAAGTAATTCCGATCCTTAATAGACAATTTCCTTGGTTCAAAAGAGTTAAAAAATACACAGAATGCCAGAAATCACTTTCCTTAGTCCTCTACATCTTGAAAACCTGTGTTTTCTATCCTAAAACCCTTGCCTAGATTCCCAAACTTGTCCCAGATCTGCTCAAATATCCTTTGTGTAAAAATTAACTAAGAAAAAAATTTAATCTTGTTTATTTATCCCCAAAAATGACAAAGAAGCAAGTTACAACCAAGTCTAGAGGTCCAAAAGCCCCAAAATATGTCTCAGCCAAGCTTCCAAACCCAAAATCTTTAAAGATTAATAAGCCTACTCTTGCTTTAACAGCTGATTCAACTGAAGTTGTTAGACCTATTCAACCACCTGTTTCTACTGAAGAAAGCAGTGCTTTAACAGATTTGGATTACAAGATCACTGGTGCAGCAGTAGAATTTAATTTGCTTGATATTCGTAACTGGAGTTATGAGAAATTTCTAGATAAAAATAAAAATGATATACCTATTTGGGAGTCTAATTTGCCCAAGTATGTTGTACCTATTACTCATCCAGCTCAAGACATGGTCAGATTGTGTCAATTACATTATGTTCCCGACCAGAGGTCTATTGTGAACAAAGATAGAGAAATTCTGTTTTCCATCACAGCAGAATCCATTAATGAAATGCTTCAGTTGAATTTTGATCCAAGAGTAGTGCCCCTATCCATTGAAGATTTGACTCAATTGTACCTAGATTTTCATTACCCTAGAAGGTTTTTGATTCTTCAAAACTTCATGCCTCCTCATGTTCATTTCCCAAAACTGAATCCACCCTATTCCACCTCTGATTTTCCTGAATCTTCCAGACAAGTAATTTCAATGCTATCCTTTATCTTAGGATATTTTAATGATGATTTCACTGATGTCTCTATATTAGGATTCCTTTCTACATTTTCCCAGGGGGCAGCCTCCTACGATGGTATTTGGTTTTGTCAGATTAATTACTGACAATATATATTATCAGTTGACAAAATTTCCTACGGAGGGAGTGTTTAGATATTCATCATATCTATTCTATCTTTTTCTATTTTTCCAAGTAGAACAGTTTCCAGTGGCTTTACAAAAGATGAATGTAGAGGACCAACCTCTGTCAATAATATTTTGGACATCATTACTTAGGAAAAAAGGAAATGAATTCAATTACAAGGATTTCACAAATTTGTTTGTCAAGCCAGCCATGAATTTACTTCATAAAACAGAACAACCCAGGGTTAGTGATGAGATGAAAAGGATATTGCAGTTGTATGAACAAATCCAGGTAGGGGATTGGTACTTATATTAAGGACATACAGAATTAAGGATATTTGGAGCAAATTTGCTCCCATATAAGTTACCCAAATTTCTAACTATCAAAATTTTTGCATTGGAATATCTAAGACAGATGTTAAATGCAGATGCAATAAATTTCATGGCTTCTAAGAAAAAGACCCAATTCAAGATGAAGAACCAAATTGGCCCATTTATAGTAAATAACAGGAATTCATTAAAGGAGATAGCAAAGAAATTTTCAGAGTATAAGTTCCAAGAAATTTTTTACTGGAATTATGATCCTAAAGGCATTTTGAATAGTATAAGGCTTAAATGTAAATTGACTCCTTTCATACATGAGCCTAAACCCCAAATTGAGAAATTTGCAAATCAAATAGAGTGGGTGTAAAATACATTGGTTGAACCTACTTATGATGTAGGAATAGTGATAAACACAGATAATTCATAGACTATAGTGGTCAACAAATAGGTAGAAACTTCAAACAAAAGGACCAAGAATGAAGAAGGTTATTCAGTAGAGACCATTGCAGAAAAAAAATTCAAGATTATTTACAACAAAAGGGAAAAAATGACTGCTACTGAGAAAGAAAAGGCTATTGAAATAAATGATACAGATGATCAGCAGGTAGACAATGATGAAGCCACTATAATTATAAATGAGACTCTAGCAGAAATTCAGAAAGAATAGGTTTTAACACAGGAATAGGGCAGAGAAATGGTTGAAAAATAGGTAAATATAGAATTTCCCTCCTCCTCCAAAACAACAGAGGGAAAAGATATTGATATCCAGGAGAAATACAAACAGATTAAGGAAAGAAATGAAGAGATCAAAAGAGAAGTTTATTTTCAATTTCTTAAAGAAAAACCAGGAAACAAAGACAAAATTTTGACAACTTTTGACTATTCAACAAATAAAATGATTATGTCTTTTCTCCAGCCAAAGGTTATAGACCCGAATTCAGTTGGAGATTACAGGAAAACAGAGCTTGAAGTAGATGCAGACACCATACATTAACTTTATCAAATAGATTTTCATAGAAGTACTTCAGAAATGCTCTATTCTAAGGTGGTAAAAAAAACTATGAGTGCAACTAGATTGAAAAACACTGCGTTCAACTTGTAGGATCAAATGAAGTTAGATAAAGCTTCATTACATGCAAATGATCTAAGGATCAAATCCTTAGAAGACCTGGTGCTACAAATTGGAGTGGATCCTTCAAACATTCAGGTTTCTCAAGTATTAATAAAACAAAAGAATGAAGACATTGTTGCCTTGAGGAAGCAGTTAAAACTCCCACCAAATGAACATCCTCAAGCAAAGGAATCCTACAAGAGAAAACAGAAAAGGACGAGATGATGAATTTAGTGCTAAAAATGACTGCTCAAGTTAAAGACATGGAGAATCAAATAGAGACCCTGATGAAAGAAAATGAAGCCTTAAGAAAAATAGATGTTCAAGCTACTCCCACTGTTATTCCTATAGTTGGCACAACTATCCCTTCCACATTGGCAGATCATTTAGACCCAAAAGTGCCACTGGAAACAGCAGTGTCAGTGCAATCTATAGACACTTTTGCCACAGGATCATCCACCACTCAGATACATCAAACAGGTGAATCATCTGACATAGTAAAGGCCATGGAAGAGATGTCCCTCAATAATAATGAGATAATCAATTTGAAAGATAATATTCAAACTCTTGAAACATCAAATAGAAATGCATTGATTACCTCTAAGGGACACGAACAAAGAGAAAATAGACTTCAAGAGCAGGTAAATATTCTGCAGCAACAAGTCAATCTCAGTGAACAGGTGTCCTTCATCAAGAACTATCTTTGGAATAACATAATTCAAGGCATACAGACACAGTGGCCTTCAATTCAAATCATTTTTGGGAAGAGAGATCTACTTAAAGTAGCACAGGTAGAAATTCAGAAAACCAAAGAAGAATTGGCTAAAAAACCATCTCAAACCTTGAATCTTATTACTTTTTTAAACAGCAAAAATAGAGAAGATCTTGAAGAATTTAAAATCCAAGATAGGACTAAAACAATTCTGCAAATAAAAAAGGTCCTGAATAAAAGGAGTATAATGAACAATTTGGAGGAAAAGTGCAAGACCATGGAGTTGTCAATAAGAAAGTTTTTGGCACAATACAAAATATTGAAAGAAGCAGGCCTCCCAGACATTCATGGCTTTAATTAAAATCCAATGGTTCAAAAAGATTATGACAAGAAAATCAGGGCCCATGCCGAAGAACAAGTTAATAAGCCTCTACCACCAGGTTCTCCAACTGGAAAAGTTGTCTTGGAGTACTTTGAATTTTTTTTTTTCTATAGAATGAAATTAAGCATATTTTCATGATCAAACCGAATTTCTCAAGATACACTGATGCTGATGAAAGTTACTGAAAGTTGAAAAGTATAAAAATACGATGTGATCAGAAATGGCAGTAATTCACAGATTTTTTATAACAACATTGGAGCAGAACAACAGAAAATATAGGTAAAGTAGTGAGGATTGAGAAGAAAAGCAGCTAACTTGATTTTAAACTTTTTACTACTAATAATCTCTTTTACAGAAGTAAAAAGTAAAATGGAAACTCAAATATGACAATCAGGAGATATAAACAGAAAATTGATTATTTTTACCACAATGAAAAGTTCCTTTTATAGCTGTTAAAAGGTAAATGTTGCAGTGAACGTGTATTACATTGATCAGCAGAGTCAAAGAGTATCCGAGAAGAAATCAATAAGAAATTTGTACTATTGTAATTTTTTCTATCTTACAGTAG
Source organism: Pinus albicaulis (assembly GCA_034641835.2). NCBI lineage: Eukaryota > Viridiplantae > Streptophyta > Pinopsida > Pinales > Pinaceae > Pinus > Pinus albicaulis. Next base: position 13,623 of record MU968402.1, on the reverse strand, counting down.
TAAAACTAATAAGGAAGTAGCGTGAGAGAGGATCAAGAGGAAAAACAACATTAAAGGATGAAAAGTGAAAGAGTATCAGTCAAAGCAATCCATAAACAAATATCTTCCAAATATGCCAGCAAGCATAAACAACAATGCAACAATCAGTTTTGATTAGATAAATTAGTTCTATTTTTCCTAGATAAGAGGACAACTTGCTAAGTTGTTAAGAAGCTGGCCCTCTTAGTGTGTAAATACATTTTATTTTCCTAGAGTTATTCCTAGACTCCTCTAGGATATTTTGTAATAAAAATATTGTATAAATACTTCAATTTATGAAGTGTTTAGTGTGGAATAAAATTGTTGAGATTATTATGGATATTTTTGTTGGTGCTTTGGAGGCTCTTGTGTTGATTACATAGCAGCAGACTGGACAATTGCCAACTGGACTTCATAACTCAGGATTCATGCCATAAGCTAATGAGCAAATTGATTTCTTACTCTCATTGTTTCCTCTTTAGAAGTTTCATTCAATTTCATATATGTGTTCAAATCTAAATGATTAATTAGGAATATTATTTCAGGATAAGTGTAAAAAACTCCATGTCTTAACTACTTGATCATTTCCATGTTTTCTATTGATTTCCGAAATTAGGAATTCTTAGTTGCTCCTAGTCCCCTTTGACCCCTGCCTCCTTCCTCTTTCTTCGGATCAAAGGATCCGTCACTGCCCTTTATCCCGAAAGAAAGCCATCTCATCAAATCAAACTATTCAAATCTCTGAGGGTTATCTACCTTGCCCTGAGTACTTTAGCATCCTTTTGGCCTTTCCATCCAGTTTTGCTTGCTACATCTTGACTCCATAGCCCAATGGACTAGTGGATCCCTCTTTAATTTTTCTCCAAGTAATCTTATTTCCCACCAAACTTTTCAAACAAAAAACCAATTGCCTAATCATACCTAGCCTAAAATATTAAACAAAAACAAAGTTAAATCTGAAAGAGAGAGCCCTCTCTGAAATTTAGGAAGGCTAGATCCTGAATTTCCAAAGTAGGTTTGTCGTTACCCCTAGTTTTCTTAAAACTAAAAAAAAATCCAAAAGAGCCCACAATATTTAGAAATTACTATGGTGATAATAGAAAGAGTGGTTTTTGACTAGGAAAATGGACACCAATTAGGAAAATAAAGGTATTTTTGGAAACTAGACAGGACATGCTTTCCAATGAGCTATCATGGAGCTCCTTTGGACACCGGGAAGGCCTCCAATTCTCAGCTGCAAAAGAGTAATTTTTTCCAGATTTGGCGGTGCACCCTTGAACCTTGGTGCTGCACCCTTGCCTGAAAGTCAAAAAAACACACAAGGGGTAAATGAAAAATATATTTTGAAGGCTTAATAGGAAAATATCTCCAAAATAGCATTTATGTGTAATTAATGATATTTTGAAACCCTAGATAGGTTTTTGACCCTCCTTTGCAATTTAAATACTGGATTTGGAGCATTGTGAAGGTTTTGGACTAAATATCAATGAGACATGCACATTTACAGGATTCATGAACATAGTTAATGGTGATGTTTTTCTGATTTTACACTTGTATTATTATGTTTCCATATTTTGCATATTTCTCTTGCAATAGAATAGAAATTTTAGCTTAAGATATGCTGTTAGAAACACCTTAAGTCTGTCTGCTTCTATTGCTATAATGTTTTCCTCTACTAGGTCAGATTAGAGAATTATTAATTGCTCTCTAGTCCCACTCATATTTTTTGTCTTAAGAATGATTTAATGGAGTCAATGCCAAAGAATTTTATGGTTAGCCCTATCCTTTGGTATAACTTAAAACATTGTTTTTGAGGTATTTTCTTTGAAGTATTGCTAATTAGGGTTTGGCTGAGGAAGTTTATGGTTTGCCCTATCCTTTAGTCCATATTAAATAGTTTCTTTGAAGGTCTTTCATAGTTTGATTAAATAATTTAGGAGTTCCTTGCTCCTTGATCATTACTATATGTTATCTTGAATGTTTTCTTTGCCTGAAGGTGAAATCACTAGAGAATTTACAAGTTCCTTGCTCTCTAGGGTTTGTTGGATTGTTGTCTTAGAGTTTACTTGGTGAAAATTGATCAAAGAAGTTTATGGTATGCCCTATATTTGTTTATTCCTTTATGCATAGTGACCTTAAAGGCCCTTCTTGTTAAAGTATTTGTTAAAGGATTCTTAACTTCCCTTTAAACCTACTAATTTCACAATTTAATGTTCATTTCACTCACATAAGCTTTGAAGATCCATTTGGCTTTGTTAACTTTCCCTTTGAAACACCCTTGACCAATTGTTGTACTTTTCAAGAACTTTTGCAGACTCCGTAGCCCAATGGTCTGAATCTCTCTCATTCTATCTGTTCTACTTGACAACCTATCCAACCAACCAAACAAACAAACAAACCCAATCATTATAACTAGCCTAAAATCAAAACCCTAAAATTAATCAAGTTTACATATTTTACACAAATATAGAAAGAGCCCTCTTTGAGTCTAGGAAGGCTAGGTCCCAGTACTCCAAAGTTGGTTTGATGTTACCCTTGTTCCATTTGGTCTTCCCAATCTGACAAATTACAGGGACCTAACACGTGGCAGAAGAAAATAAATATGAGGGAGAAGGATATCCTATCAAAATATTGCTCGAGGAGGCCCTCGAGAAATAAAGGAATGCCATGATGGATAAATTTTCCCAGATCCTTTGATGGTTACCCACCGACAGTGCATATTCATCCAACAGCCATTTTGGAGGCGCCACTCCTTTTAAAGTACAAATAAACTTTGAAATTCCCATATTTGGGGTCCAAATAGATGCAGATGCCATAGATAGATGGTTGAATATGTTAGAAGGATATTTAACAGTTGATGACTTCTCCAATCAAGAAATGATTACTTTTTCACTCCTCAAATCCACCCCCCATGTCAAGGACTTGTGAGAAACATACTGTGAGAAAAAGTATGAGAGGAAAACCTCCCTTTTCTTGTTCACACCCACCTGGAATTCTTTCCGAGAATACATTAACGAACAATTTTATCCCATGGGGAGCTATGAGGACAAGTACATACAATGGATTATTATTTGGCATAAAAGGGATCAAGATGTGCATGAGCTAATGAATATGTTCCATACCTTGCACACAAAGTTGGCTATCAAATATTCAGAGAAATATTTGGCGCTGAAGTGCCACAGTTGTCTGCACATATACATTGAGAGGAAATGGAGTTCCTCGACAAATCCTCACTTGGTGCAGCATACCGGTATGCTGCCAATATTTAGCAGAAATTCAAACATAAGAAGCGAAACTTTGGATCTACAATTCAGAAGTAAGGGAAAGGCGCCCCCAGACCGCAGAACAAAGGAAAAATCCAAGGTGGTACGGCCCAGGAAAACCCGCCAAAGCCGCAAGCAAAGAAAAACACCACAAAGCCAAAGAAGGACATGGGAAAGTGGTGTGAGTTCCATAAGAGCTCCACTCACAACACAAGTGAGTGTCGATCCAAGAAGTCATTGGTGTCCAAGCTAAAGGCTTCTGAATAAGATGCATGTTTCAACTCTAAGTCAAAACCCGATAACGGGAATGGAAAAGGGAAATAGATTATCGATGCATAGCCCAATGCCACTATTTCCACCTCCAATATCCAGAAGGAGGAACCCGAATATCCAGAGGAGGGGGAGCACCTCTTTTATTCCTAGATGTGGGTGAAGGGTTCCCCGCTGCAATTGATTTTCGATAGCGGGAGCCAAAAGAACCTCATTTCATAAGGGTTAATGAAGCGGTTGGGCCTATAGACCACAGCAAAACCACAACAGTACACCATCGAGTGGCTTCACCAAGGATGGGATCTCTGCATCAGCCAGTAGTGTCACCTTCCCTACAACATCAAGCCCTTCACGGATGAGGTATTATGTGATATTTCTCCTCTTGATGTTTTTGATGTACTATTAGGCTAGCCACACTTGTGGAAGTGACATGTTATGTATGAGTCTAGGTCTCGCGTTGTTATTTTTACTTTGGGAAATATTTCGTATAGGATACCGGAGGCAGCACCACCTACCACTATCTCTTTGATCAATGCAAAACAATGCAGTAAGCTCATTTCCAAAATTTGGGAAAAAACAAATTCTGATGATCTACCCACAGGGAAACAAGAATACTGTGGCCACGACCTCTAGACAGGGCTCCTTAGCATAGCAACAACATATGGACAAGGTTGTGGAGGAGTACGGGGACATTTTCACCTCACCCAGAGGGGTACCTCCACATTGTCAGGTCAAGCACTCCATCGATCTAACCCCATGCGCATCGCGACCCAATCGACTGATCTATTGATGCTATGCTCTAGAGAACAACGAAATCAAGAGGCATATTCATGAAATACTATAGAAATGTCACATATGTTCGATTTCATCGCCTTGTGGGATCCCGATCACGTTGGTTCAGAAGAAGGATGGGACTTGGATACTCTATATTTACTATCGGTCGTTGAACAATATCATTGTACAGAAAATTATCTAATCCTGCAGATTGATGATCTTCTAGACCAATGCAATGGGGCAAAATATTTTAGCAAGATCGACTTGAATTTCAGGCTCACCAGGTACCAATCGAACCCTTAAATGTGTGGAAGAATAAATTCAAATCCAAGGAGGGCCTTTTTGAATGGCTATTCATGCCTTTCGGGTTGACGAATGCTCCTGCAAGCTTCATGAGGCTGATGGATGACATATTGCAACCATTCTATTAGGGTCCTATAATTTATATGATCTCAAGGTGATTGAGTATTTTATCTCAGTAATCTCATATTGTAAATAATTTTCAATATGCAAATGATTTCCAAAATATATATATATATATATATATATATATATATATATATATATATATATATATATATATATATATATATATATATATATATATATATATATATAAAATAAAAATGAAAAGAGGGTATACCTAAAAAAATGAACAGAGAGAAAAATAAAAAAAGAAAGAAAAGTTGAAAAGGAATAAAAATGAAATCAAAACCCCACAAAAGAAAATAACTGCAAATTCAAATGCCACTACTAATAGATAGTTTTATTTATGTCAAATGAAATAAGATTGTGTGTAACTTATTTAAAATTCAACAATTACTAGCTATTTGTTTAAACCATACAGCTTAATCATGGTTAAACAATTTGGAATTTTTGTAAATTAGGTTAGAGAATAAAGATTTTCAAAACAATCTAATCTTGGTAAATCAATAGCTAGGTAGAAAAGAACATTGATTCAACTGTTTAATCTGAATCAATAAGAGAAATAAGTGATAGGATAGAATATATTTTTCATAAAAAAAGGAATATGGGTTTGCTAGTCTAAATGCACCCCTAGAAAAAATAAAAAATGTTAGTTTAGCAAAAAATAATTTAAGTGTGAAAGGGTAGGTAGAAGTAGTTTATTTTGAAAAAGGATAAAAAATGCTATATCCTAAGATTTAATTTCATTATGCATCAGGTGCATAAAGGGGTATATGACATAAAATGTTTTATCCTAAGTTTTTTATGTTCATTATGTATTGGATGCATAAACGGATATACATGATTTATTCATATTTTATCCTAACTTATCGATCAAAATTCAAACCCACAACTCGACAAAATTTCTTATCGCATAAGGTTAAATACTCCATAGCTATCCACCCTACGATCTCCCTGCTCCACTGATCGATAGCACTTGTTAGCTTTTTCCCCCCCCTCTTCATTCTCACTTCACTGCCAAGGGTTCCGAAAAACATTGTTTCTCCTCCCGATCCCACTACCACATGGCCTCTCCTCCACTCTTCGCACCCCCCCTGCCTAAACCAATAACTGCCTCTTACAGAAAAATTTGTCACCATCCCTGTACTCCTCGTTCCTTGATCCTGGAGAACCAATACAGTGACCCTTGTGTACTTTCAAAGCATGGAATACAAACCCTCGAACCACATTTTGTCTGCCAAATCATCTCCCTTTACAACTTTTCTGGAAGATGCCTATAAAAGCTTGATTTTCAAGATCGACGCTTTCTCTCAGTGTCTGACCCATGCCAATAGCAGAGATTTACACTGAGGCCCGTGTCGATCAGCACTCTACCTTAATTTCGGACTCACGTTGAGCTTCTTTTGGAAATTTTTTTTAAATAGAAGAGAAGCTTCCATGACTAGAAGCTTCACGAGGCGGCGAGCTAGAAGCTTTTTTTGATGATATGGCCAAGGAATTCCCCTTTAGGTTTCTTTTTCCCAAGAAATAGGAACTACTCCAAAGGATAAGCTCTTTTCCCATTATTTGAGGACCCATAACCTCCTCCTCCATTTTTATATAAGGATACGTCCTTCAGCTCTACAGCCTTAGTGATGATAGAAAGGAGAAGCAATTATAGCTTCAGGAGAATAGTGCAGAGTGTGATTGCTTTTTTGTGTTGGGAACATAGTGAGATCTTGGACCTTTGTGTGTGAGGGTGTTGCAAACGTGCTTAGATACGGACCTGCTGAAGGAGAGCTTCAACATCAAGGCTTAGTTGTAAACTCCCCTTGTCTTTATCATAATAAAATGCATCTGATGTTTATCTTCCACTCTTGTTTACATTTATAATGATATTTCTAGTATCCCTTGATCAGTTATATAGGTTGTAATTGTTTTATGTTTGTCAAGGATTTATGCTTGTCATGGTGTATTGACTGTTTGTACAGGTAATCGAACGTTGGCAGCAACGTGTATTGAGATTGAGAAGAGCGACAGATCAAGAAGCTTTGACGGAAGATGAAAACTTAGCATCAGAACAAGGTAGGACATCTTCCTTGCTCCAAATTTCATTTACAATCTAGGAAGGTAGATGTTAGTATGTTCTCGTAGTTGCTAGACCCACCCTATGACTAGAGGGATCGCCTCTATCCGCATAGGGGATTTACCTGGATAACAAATTGGCGACTCCACTGGGGAATTTCCTTTGAATTTTTCACTCTTTGAGGTCTTACTCATTCGACAAGTTTATTCAAAAAAACCATTTCCCTGTTTGTTCCTATGTTTTTCATCAATTACAATATTTTAGTTTTTGCTTGAAGTGGTGAGTCTGGTCTTGGTTGGGAGAAATTATTTGTTTTTTCTTTTTTAGGCATTGGCACTTTTATTTTTCTTATAGTTGTGCCAATTAGAACTAGTTTTCAGTTAGAAAGCCACGCCAATGTGTCATTAGCACTAGTTGTTAGTTAGCAATTCACGCCAATTGGCGCTAGTTTCACCCACCAAAGTCATGCCAATTTCAGGGTGTGTGAAAAATTAAGGTTTTTCCCTAAGTCCTTCACCAGTGTGTCTTTCCCTTTCGGTTCTTTTCTCTGTATGATTTACATGTTCTCCCCTTCACTCAAGTGGGTTTGATTGGCTTGTTGGTTTTGTTTTTTGGTTGTTTTTCCTGTTCAAACGTGCATCCTTACATCCTAGTTTTTTCTAGTACTGTGCATCAATTTCTTGGTTGCATGCTTCATGGGACATCGTCCTGCTGATTGAGTCAGTATTCTTGCTTGGTGAGCCATCTCTAGTTGATTTCCTTTTGCTTTTTGGTTGATTGAGTGTTCAAGTTTGAAGTGTCTTTCCGAGTTCATTTGGTCTGATTGTTCACTTGTGAGCATAGATTACATTGCTCGTTGTTCAGCTGAAAAGTCTTCTTTCTATGATTGCTTGATGTAAAAGGGAATGAATGCCTTGTTTTGAGCCCACACTTTGGAAGTCCTCTTTTGCTTGAACTCATATGTCTTGTAGCCTTTTGAGGAATTTCATTACAAAGTGTTTAAAACATTATTGCATTCTTAGTGCTTTTTTTCATCCCTTTTGCATTCATCCTTCCATTAAGGAAATTTGCATTCATTTAGTTTTCGTCTCAAAGTTTTCTTTTCGTTAAAATGCATTAGATCACATTGCATTGAAAAGTTTTTTTTGAGATCCATCATTGGACTTAGATTACATTTTTTAATGATTGAAAGCTAAAAATTGCATTGAGTGCATTCTCTTTCATTAAAAGCATGCATTAAGTAGATTCTCATTTCATCGAAAAATGCATTGAGTGCATTCTTATTCATTCAAAAGGAAAAGGAAATTGTGCATAGATTACAATTGCATAGTTTTCAAAAAAGAGGATTTTGCATAGATTACATTGCATAATTTTCATCGTTGAATGATTTAGATTACTTTTGGATAGTGAAATTAATCTAGTTTGGAAAAAGTTGCATTTGCAATATTATTGTTTGTTTCATCATTATTTGAGACTCTTCCCTTAACTAGATAGCATTCATCGAATTGAAAGATTTCTTTTCTCATATAGCTGCATATAGAAGTTTTCAGATGACAGCGATAGGGCCTTGAAACTGGAACATAATTTAAGATAAACCGTTAAAATTTATTCAATCAACCTAAGGAAGCTTGAAACCTAACGCACATTTTTAGAGGTCTAGGCTAGTGACGTGTTCCGACATTGTTAAACCTAGTATTTGTCGTTCGCCATCTGGAATTAGATAACACTAGTACGGACTTGTGCTCCCCGTACTGTCAAGTATATAAAGGGAGACCCTCATAGGCTACAATCCTTTATCGATAGGAAGCCAAGTCTGCCGCCCTATGACTGTGATACACCGAACACAGCATTCGGGGAGACTACTTGCATTTACATCAAGTCCTTGATCATTTCTCTATAATTTTATCACCAAGGTGTATATGGAAGTTCATGGAAACTTGGTACACCCTCTTGCCTAGATTACCTGAGTAGTCATTTTGATCTTTTTGTGACTACCTAAAACGTGAAAATATCATCGAGTGCTTGTCCTTTCACGCTCATTTAAACCTGAAAGTGATAGAGTCACCTTTTTCCTATTTCTTGACTCCTAAAATAGGAAACAATAGTTTTGTTTCAATGTCTTAAAATATTAACTACCCACGAAATATTCCTGGTTAAAGTTATCTTCCTTAGTATTTTGTTTTGGGGTTGTTTCCAATGGCAACTTTTCCATAGTTTACCAACCAAGGAATCCCCTGTGAAGGGAATCCTGGTCCTTTTCCTGCTTTTGGAAATGTTGGTGTTCCTTATATGGTGTTTGGTCTAAAATATGGATGAAAATTAGAGTTTCATTTACTATCAATCTGGGTAAGTAAACTTCGAGGATTATCCAATATATATGGACTTAGAGACAAACTAAACTAATCTAGGTGAAGAAATTCCAAAGCTCCCTTACAGGAGTTTGTTCATTAGGATCTCCAACACCAATTTAGTTATTTAATCAAAATGAAATCTAAAGACATTGTGATAAGTGTAATAAATATTAAGGCTTCCTTACAGGAGACTGTTCATTAATATTTCTAATCATCTTAATCAACAAACTATTTACACTAATGAAATTAAAGCACTTAAACCTAATTCTGATTGATTGCATGAAATGTTAAATCTCTCTTACAAGAGAGTATTTATTTATATCTCAAGCATATAAATCAGAAACTTAAACTAATGAAATCAAACATTAAATAACAAATCAGATTCATTGAAGGAAAAATTATTACTTTCTTATGAAAGGTCATTCATTAATATTCCAAACATATGAACCTAATAATTTAATCTAATGAAATTCACAAACAAACATAAAATAAAAGTGTACTTGCTAGGCAATGGGGATCCTTCCAAGGATTCACAAGCACACAAAAATAAAAGTCAAATGTAGAGGATCAAAGAAGCTTCGTCTTATTCATCATCAATTGCAAATTGCAATTGCAACCATTACATTGATTCTCCAATCTAACTTCTCACTACCAACCTATAAGATACTAAGATTAAAAATCAAGATTACAAATGAAGGAGATAACACTCCTATTTATACAAAAGCTATGATAACAAACTCATAAATGTAAATCCACTATTCCCTCCTTTGACCCACATATTTCTCAACCAATGGTGACACATAACCCTATCCTCCATGATCTCCTCAAATTCGAATTTGAACATAGAGTGCCACATAAGGGTGCCTAGGAAGCTTCTTTTGTACCTACACATGTCAACAAACTCATTCTAATTGTTAGTTATAAGTATAAGCATATTATTTTCTAAAGTTTAACCACAAATCCACTTAAAAATGTTAAGAATTAATAAACTTTGGAAAAGCATAGGTATAACCCAATGATGAGGTAAATTTAATGATGTGGAGGTGGAATGAAGGTGACATGAAGGTAATATGGAAGTAATGTGAAGGTATTGGTGAATAATGTAGTGAGAATAGGGACTATTTTGAGACCCAATAGACCCCCAAACTGAAGGTATTGCATGTCATGCAATCTATTACATTACTTTTTGATACTTGAGCTTTGGCTTAAACTCTGCATGATATCATTTACTTAACTTTTGAAAAGTGTTTTTGATGAACTGCAACTTGGTTGGTTCTTGTGTTTCAACCATATTTTGTTTAATGCATTCAATTTTAATGTATGATCTTTGCATATTGATAATGTGATTTTTATTGCAGAGTATTTTTGTTGGAATGCATCATGGTTGGTTCTTGTGTGACAACCATGATTGTGTTGGCATCCAATTATCTTTAAAGTACTTTTTGAAAAGCCATTTATATGCTCATGATGATGTAATAGTAAATATATTTTGAAAGTATGTGGGCTTTGAATGTGATATGAATGTGGCAACATATGAATGTGAATGTATTTCCCCCCTCAACTGATGGTTTTGGAAATTTGACAAAATGACGAAAGGAAGTGAAGTTTTTCCAAAAATTATCATTCTAACTTCTCAAGGAATTAAATGGTTTAAAGTTAGAAAATATCATACCTTAACTTACCCTTTCAAAAATGGATGAGAGTTGTGCACATGTGGCTGCAAAATTCTGTTCATAGTCTTCTTTACTCGGTTGTGAAAATGGTCGATGAAATTGAAAAAGTGAATCTTTTATTGTTGCTGCATCTGTTGCTAAATCTGTTGTTGGATCTTCTGCTGAATGTTCAGAATATGCTGCTGAATGCGGCTGAAAATGTATAAGGCTTGGAAGGTATAAAAAATTTAGAATTCACACTCCCCCCCTAGCCTTATTTATTGACTTGTCCTCAAGTCATTTACATCAAAAACTGAAAAGTAATGAAATTAATTCTGCGTCCTCTGCTACAAAATGATTGGTCTTCAAGTCTTCAACGCTCATTGGCACAATTCTTGTCATATGAATAAATGTTTCGGTGTCAAACATAATAAGAAATTGTTAACTTAGTGGCCATTGATGGATGCCACTAGTCAACACAAGAGCTCGCATATTTAATGAGGATGAGAGTCAATATGCCTCGAACACATCTTTCTAAGTATGAACGAATTTGTTGTTGTCAAATACGTAGAAGATCCGATGAACAAGGGACATTGATGTATTTCCTTTTTTTATTGGCATGATATCTTTCCCTTAAGGCATGCAAGCTTCAAGGTGTTATTAGAAAAATATTTAGACTCAAGGGCTATGGACTCAATGGTGTATGGAAGCAAGGTTTTATTTGCAAGTGTAGGAAAAAGGAAACTGACAATGAATATGTAAAGTGGACCAAAATTCTTGTAGATGACCTTGGTTGGTTTTATTGGTGGGTTAGGACTGAAGAAAATGTAATGAAGTGTATGTGGTAATGGAAAATGGATAATGACTCTTGCTGGAAAAGAATAAATGAATTATGGCATGTAAAATCTCTAAATATAGCAAATCTGCTCCTTAATTCTGGACTGCCTGCTAAAATAGCTGAGTTTGACCAGCGTTGACCATCCACCTGTAGACGTCGAATTCAAGTGTGGATAGGTATTTCACCATCATTTTACATTTAGGAACAAACCCAGCTCTTTTAATTTTGCTAATCTGTCATGCAACATGTCAAACCATTAAGCTATTACAGGAAGTTGCAAGAACTTGTAATTTTCTGGAAATTTCATTTATGATCATGCACTGGTTCTTTAGAATTTCTCATGAAATTAGTCTTGGAAAGACCAATTGTCGTCACAATTTCATCTCCTTAATGATCACTTGATTATCCTGTAATCTGTGAAAAAAACTTGGAAGAAAGAAAACATAAGTGTGTTCAAGAAGAAATGGCCATTTCCTTCATGATTCTTACGCAAAAATTTCGTACCAAATAAAATGAATTAAGGATAATCAAAGTGTTTAAATTTACTTAATTCATGATATTAGTATCAATCCATTTTTAAAGAAATAACCATGAAAGTAAATTTACTCCATGTTTTTGTGTCAGATAACACATGTGCATGGAAAAGAGCTCGATATTACAGATTTGTTGTGTCCTACATATTAGTATTTTTATAAAGCATAAAACAATATGATGTTGCCATGAAAATTACTTTTCAACTAAATAAATTTCATTTGCGCTACGTGAATTTTGTGCAAAGTGTTTTTTTTTTTTATAAATTTTGCACCTACACCAACTCTTGCAGTCTTAACCAATTCCTGTAATTCTCATGATTCACTCAATTTGCATACCACCAAAGTTTTTTTTTATGCCAATATCCTTTACATAATTTATCATTGATCCAGGTGGATATTGGTGGCCACCCGCCTATTCCACTTGGGGCCCCACCATTGTCTCTTTCAGCTTTTTTCACAACTTACTATTTTTAGCAGTTTTTCGGGTCCTAAACTTCCGGAACCATTTTGAAGCCCCAAAAGGAGATAGTATGGCAAAGTTATGTCCCTGGGAAGTTGAAACACAAATTTAGCCAAACGGGGCCCATAGTTTTGGTGCTTCATCTCCTAGGGTTAGGTTTTTGGACATTTAGAATTCTCCATTGTTTCTCCATAATAAATAGGCCCTTGAGCCTCATTGTAATACAGTTTAGAGATATGTAGTCACCACATCACTTTTCAGAGATTCGCTACCATCACCCTAGATAATTTATTTCCATCATGTTTGTAAGCATATTTCTGTGATTTGATATTAATAAAATGAAGCCTTATTTCCGCTGTATTTCTATGTTTATGGTTATTTCTGTATTCTATTGCGTTCCTGCATAAATCTGGATCAGTGGTATCAAAGCGGTCTGATTTTTCTTGATCCTTTGTCTGTGTACTTCGTTCATTCTGTTGGGTGTTTAACC